>JACXGJ010000871.1:0-50725 GCA_016801105.1 Esox niger | reverse complement strand
GTATGAAGCCATAATACATTAGTTTGATGATAAACACGTGTGGCACTTAAACAGTGGGTGAGAAACACGATTGTTCTACCATAAGATGGCAGGCCCTTACAGGTATGATTTACCTTCCTAAAGTCATTTTGAGAATTGATGTAGGGGATTAGTAGCATTACACAATAACTGGTGACATTGTTTAATCCATAGATAAGCAGTTACATGTATGACCTTAATAGCATGTTTTTATACTTGATGATACAATTTCCGGTACTTTCTACCTACGTTGAGGGGGAACAAAGTTGGTTTATATTATTTTCCTAGCTATTGCAAGCAATTTTGTATTGAGTACTGTATTTTTATTTAAAAAGCAGCATTTTGGGAGTGGAATGGGTCAAGACTTCTCTGATGTCATTTTTTTGGTTGCAGAAAAAATGTTCTGCCTCATAAATGTTAACAATGGTATGTATCAAATGTATTATTGGTCCTATATCAATTAGATATGTCCAAGCATTTCATTGCTATAACTTGTTATTGCAAATGACAAATAAACCTTTTGACCTTTTATCTTGAACTTTAAGCACATCTTGCTGCATGATGTGTAAAAGCCCTATTTCCAATTCAGCTGCATTACACTTAAAATGATAAACAGTTTATTTATGAATGGATTCCAATGATCAAAGTTAGAGAAAAGCAACCAAAATGTTGTAATGCATTTTGCAATGTAAAAAAGTTTATTTATTACAAGAAATAAAGGATTAGCAGGAAAACTGTGATTATAATACTGCCAAATGACAATGAGGTATGCAAGGCACAGGATGTTATCATGTAACTACAAGCTCCACTTCATGAAATGTGAAATGCCCTTTAGGCTTTCTTTTAGGGAGTTTTTCCTAGCCACTGTTCATCAACACATTTATTGCTTTCTCCTTGGGGTTTCAGGCTGGGTGTCTGTAAAAGCAGTGAGACGACTGCTGATGTACAAAGGGCTTTATATAAATACATTCGATTGATTGAAATGAATCAAATTAAACTATAAATGGAATGCTTCTGCAAGAAAATGCCTTTGCCTTTGAAAAGTCTTCAACATAAAATAGTTTTAGCTTTTTCACCTCACTGTATAGGGATTCAAATTTAGAAAGGTATTGGTCAACTGCTGTAACCAGCCACCCCGGTGTGATTATTATTAAACTACCTACACATTGAAAGACTGACAAACGTGGACAGGTGTATGACTGTTGGAAATTAAGACCACCCTGTCAGAGATGTCGGCCACATAAATGTGTTGCTGACATAAATTTAAAAGTGGGAATTTCAAGAAACTAACAAGTTTCAACATTGGATAGGTTGTCTTTGTACTATTTTCCATTGAATATTGGGTTTAAAGGGTTTGCACATCATTGCATCCTCTTGTACATAATGATCAATTTATCAATCAAATTTATTTTATGAAGCCCTTTTTACATCAGCAGTTGTCTTTGACAAAACACCCGGCCGTAAACTCCAGGGAGAAAACAACAGTAGTGTTGAACTTCAGTGGCTAGGAAAATCTCCCTAAGAAGACTGATGTTGTGTGAGACTGTCTGCAAGTAATAGCCAACGGTAGCCAAGAAAGAAATGTAAATGATGCCACATATACTGCAAACCATAATGACCTGCCATCTTGTGGTCCGTTGGTAATTACCCCTGGGCAATGGTTTTATAGAATCCAGTCTTCTTTGTGTAAAGAGGTTACAAAGTCTTCAGAAAATCAAATCTCACTTTCTTGATAACATACACGATAATTTTCATTATTAGAATTTACAGGCTTGTACTTTTTATTTTCTCTTTGCAATCTTCGATCGCGAAAATTCAAAGACCAGCTACCCGATTGTACCAAAACTGTTTGTCACAATTTCTTTTCGAAGAATTGCGTTCCCTTGTATCGACCTTATACAAACACATTACCGGGTGTTTAACAAAGACAGTGTTACATAAATGTAGCACTGGCCTTTGAAAGGTTAACATGACTGAAGGGATTCTTAAGCTATGTGGCATAAAGCAGTCCAACAGTTGTTTGGTGAACGATGACCATCCACATAATATGAGGTGATGGATGATTGTTGCCTATTGGATGGATGATCAAGCCAGAAATTGGATGTGATGGTGGTGCCTTGGCCTACTGAAGGAGAAGGCATGTGTGTTGCATGAGACCAGAAGTTGCTCTGATGCTTTCAAAGTATCAGGTCTGTGGATGGTAGAGATATGCCCTCAGGAAAGCTTACTGATGAATGGGCGTGCCACAGTGAATCGTCTTCTCAACTTCCTTCAACTGTGAAAAATGTCTGCGGGCATGTAGCTTGCTGGTTTATGATCCAAGCAAATCATATAATCGGGCTCAAGATTTTCTGACTGAGACCAGAGGGGAGCAGGTATGACGCCTTTGATTGGCAATGGGAGAGGTAGTAATTTAGTTGATTAGGAGACGTCAATGAGATGGATTGTTTCAGTGGTGGTCTCACCTCCCACGAGACCATGAAACAGAAAAGAGGTGTTTGTTACTGATGATTTTTTTTTTTAAATGGTGAATTAAATGTATACAGTCACCACATAAAATGATGACAGTTATTAGATGCAAGCTACAGGTTGGCTTCAGCATTCTGGATCCGTTGCTTCAGCATTCTGGATCCGTTGCTTCAGCATTCTGGATCCCCTGCTTCAGCATTCTGGATCCGCTGCAGGTTTATGGTGGCAGATACTGGGAGTCCATATAGTAATAAGTGGCTGTAGTGCAGACATGAGACTCACCCAATTGTACTTATTAACCGTCTGGACATCTGTTGGTGAGGTTGGCACATTAATCGGTCAGCGTTATTACATTTGTATGAAAAAAGTGGTACATTTTAACAAGTGGTCACCAAAATGATTCGTGCCAACCCAATTGATCCGACGACATGATATTGCAAGTGTTTAGGTGAATGATGCATCAGAAGTACACTGACTGGATGATTGGTGTGAATTACATATTTTCTGTTGACTTATTTCCATGGACCAGGTTGACCTATAATTGTGAGGATTCACTGAAACAGACAGGCTCTGCCACTTAAAGGGATAAAGAAGTTTTCTATTATTTAACACACATTTGTGTGATGTAGGCTAGTCACTACCCACAGGGTACCCCTTTATCTTACCTTTCCTTTTTTGCATTGTTACTATGCTCCTCCTCTTCTCGCATGTAAGAGGTTGTTGCCTGCAGAGCATATTCCTCTGTTTGGCTTTGCTTGATTGCACTTTTGATTTCTCTGGCTGGGGTGTAGATTTATGGAGACAGGAAGGAGAGAAGGAAAATTCCAGACCACATATTTCCTTCTTGTTGGGACACTGGGCTGTAATGACTTTACTCATAATAATAATTATATATATATATATTAATTTATTTATATATTTCTGGCAATCGAGCAGGTGTAAGGTAAAGTGTGCCACTGAAATGCAGGGATAGCAGCAATGAGGTTCCAGAGTTAGACAAGTAGTACAAGGGAGTAGTACAACAAGGTCCCTGAGAGGCAGTGGTGGGCAGGTGGGTGTGGTTAGTGATGGGATGGGTCAGAAGGTTACAGTAGATGGGAAGAAGCCGTCCCTGAGCCAGCTGGTGCGGGAAAGATGAGACCTGTACCGCCTGACTGATGGTAGGAGGGCAAACAGTTGTAGCATAGATATAAATGGTCCCTGATGATGCTGCATGCCCTGTGCAGACACAGCCTGCGCTCGAGGTCTACAATGGCTGGATGCTGGGCACCAGGGATGTGCTGATGTGTGGGTTTCACCACCCGTTGTAGGGCCTTCCGTTCGGCCACAGAGCATCTGACAAACCACATTGTGGAACAGTTCGCCAAAATGCTCTCCATTGTGCAGTGGTGGGCGTTCACAAAGAACTCTGAAGACAAGTCTGCCGTTTTATATATACTGCAAAAAAACTTAAGGGAACACTTAAATCACACATCATGTCTCGATGAAGGAAATATATTAAAGATCCAAATCTTTACTATACATTGTGTAATTGGTTTAGAACAAAATGATGTAACAATGGTTAATGGACACCAAAATCACCAATCGGCTAAGGGCTGGACACAATCTCACACTGAAAATCAGAGTAAACAATTAAAATCAATGGCGGAGCTACCAATTCTGGTGTTTTATGGCGAATGCCAATCGAGCTGCACGGTGCTGGGCTGTGAGCACAGGTCCCACTAGAGGACTTTGGGCCCTCATGCCACCCTCATGGAGTCTGTTTCCGACAGTTTGATCAGAAACATACACACCAGTTGCCTGCTGGTTATAATTTTGCAGCAATCTGGCAGTGCTCCTCCTGTTCCTCCTCACACAAAGGAGCACATACCGGTCCTGCTGCTGGGTTGAAGCCCTTCTAAGGCCCTGTCCGGCTCTCCTCGTGTTACGGCCCGTCTCCTCCATGCCCTTAAGACTGTACTGGGAGACACAGCAAACCTTCTGGTGATGGCATGTGTGGATGTGCCATCCAGGTGGAGCTCAACTGAATGGGTTGTAGGTAGCGCCTCCTGTAGTGACAAGGGCACTAGCAAAATGTGGAATATAGGATTGCATTTGATGGCTCTGAGAATTATATGAGTCTTTCACACAACAATCTAACTGGCCAAAGTCAGTACAATATCTGAGTGCATAACTTAACACATTAAATGAACTATAATGCTACTCTCACACACATTTGCACAAAGGTATCTGTGAACAACTCCAAAACATATTTCAGTAAGCCACATTCACTAGATTTGAATGATAACTGTAATAGAAAATGAAGCTTTTGTAAAAGACGTACCACTGAAGCGCTCGAAGGGTTATCATGGTCCTTATGGGTCCACAGAGAACTAACGCCCTTCCAAAGAACCCTAGAGGAACCCTAGAGGAACCCTATTTTTTGGTGTATTGTTTTATGCATTTCAATACACATTTTCTCTCTTTCATAACCACTTGTTTGAAATCCCTTAATAAATGCTAGCAGAAGTACTGCGAATAACCACCCTTCTCACCTTGCAGTCTAGTCACATCAGTTAGTGTATAAAGTATGACGTATTAAATAAAGCTCTTTTCATCATTGTACTAATGAGCCCAAAGCCTGCTGCTCCCTTCATTACTTACATTGGGTAGGGAGGGCATCAGGGCCAGCTTTTACCTGCCAGTTATAAAGACAGACTGAAAATATATTGTCTGGGACCTGGACACAGACAGTCTGCTGCAGTACTTCTATTGTAGTCAGATAAGGCTGATGCTGGTATAATTAAAGAGAACATTTCTATGATGTCCCCCCACTCCACTTTCTATTGCTTTAGAAGTAATTAGAGCCGTAAAGTCCTGCTGCCACTGAGATTGTTCCGGTGTACCAAAGAATGGATTTGTGTGGCATGCTATGACTCTGAAAATGTATCTGCCGTACTGTATGTGCATTAACGGAACAACAAGTGATCAGAAAACCAGCATTAACATTTCTTATCTATTGTATTTCTTTTTACCTATTTATAACATAACAGTGTTGAATTAATTTGTACATAGGACTTCCCATTTCAATATGCCTATAATTTTGTAGTTGCAATACTCCTTTTACCTGATATAACTAAGATATAAACCTACAGATAGGTCTGGAAATAATTAGACACTGACACAAGTTTTTTTTATTTTGTCTGTTAACCAAAACCTATTGAAGATACAGATAAATAATGAACATAGGCTAAGAGTGCAGTCTCTCAGCTTTAATTTTAGGGTATTCTCAACTAAATTGGAGGTCGGGTTTAGGAGTTATTTTTTTCAAGCGACCAAAAGTAATTGGACAATTGACTCAAAATCTGTTTCAAGGACACATGGTCTATTACTTCGTTATTTCTTCACCTACAAAGCAGTTTAAAGTTCTGGAGTTAATTCCAGGTGTGGCATTCACATATAGAAGCTGTTGCTTTGAAAACATAACATTCGGTTGAAGGAGCTCTCAATGCAAGTGAAACAGGCTGCAAAAAAAATTATGCATCAGAGAGATAGCAAGAACATTAGGAGTGGCCAAATCAACAGTTTGATACATTCTGAGAAAAAAAGAGTGCACTGGTGAGCTCTGCAACACAAAAAGTCCTCGAGGTCCATGGAAGACAACAGTGGTGGATGATAGTAGGATCCTTTCCATGGTAGAGAAAAACACCTTCACAACATCCAGCCAAATGAACACTCTCCAGGAGGTAGGCATATCATTATCCAAGTCTACCATAAAGAGAACAATTCATGAGAGCAAATAAAGAGGGTTCACCAGAAGGTGTAAACCATTCATATGCCTCCCAGATTGAAAGATTAGACTTCGCCAATAATCATTTAAAAAAAGCCAGCCCAGTTCTGGAACAGCATTCTATGAAGAGATGAAACTAAGATCAACCTGTATCAGAACGATGGGAAGAAAAAAGTATGGAAAAAGCCTGGAACGGCTGATGAATGGCCAAAGCATACCACAACATCTGTAAAACACGGTGAAGGCAGTCTGATGGTACTGGGTCACTAGGGTTTATTGATTATGTGACAGACGACAGAAGTAGCTGGATTAATTCAGTAGTATATAGGGATATATTGTCTGCTCAGATTCCATCAAATTCAGCTAAATTGATTGGATGACGCTTCACTTTACAGATGGACAGTGACCCGAAACATACTGCAGAAACAACCCAGGAGATATTTTAAGAAGTGGAATATTCTACAATGGTCGAGACAATCACATGTTCTCAACTTGATCGAGCATGCATTTCACTTGCTGAAGACAAAACATAAGGCAGAGAGACCAACGAACAAACAACAACTGAAGACAGATGCAGAAACACCTGCCAAAGCATCACAAAGGAGGAATCTCAGCGTTTGGTGAAGTTCATGCATTCTGGACATCAAGCAGTCATTGCCTGCAAAGGATTCTCAACGAAGTATACGTTTATAAAAATATTTTTTTTATTTATGATTGTTTTAAGGAGACAGTATGAAAATGGTTGCAATTCCTAAACTTATCATACACTATTTTTGTTCAACCCCTAAAAAATTATGTCAGTGTCCAAATTGGTCTGGACCTAACTGTAACTTCAGAGAGTAACAGTGAAGTGGAAAGCTTGGCTAAAATCTGTGTCCATAAAAGTCTAATGACCCTCCCAATGTAAAAGCCCCTGTAGTTTTTCTCCAGGTCTGAACAAGTGTCAGAGGTTAAGAAATGATCTGATTAGTTCAACTTCACTGCCGGCAGGGTTCATTGCACACAGATGGGGAAGTTAATCAACAGACCCCACACATTAAGAAACAACAATGAACAAAAAACGTCTGCTTGCCTCTCTGGATCTACAGAGTATGTTCCTTATGTGATTAGGATCATTTCCAATATAGCCACAATGTCAGATTTCACCACAGCTGCACAAACTCAATATAGGAAACTGGATCTCATTCCCAAGCCCTTGAGCAAGGCAGTTAACCATATGGGCAAATAAAACTGCCCAACCTTATTATTAACTCTAAATTATATTACTATACCAAATGTGTCCCCTCTACAAACAGCCTGTTGTTATTTGTAGATGTTTCCTCTGTGAACTATGTGGACATCGAAGTAGAGCTTCACTATCGGTGTTGTGGTCCTAAGGCAGAGCTGAGGAGATACTGAACCTACAAATAATTCATTGAATGGCTGAAAATCTGTGGATTCAGACTAATAGGGGTGGGTTAGGAGACATGTGGCCAAGGCATAAAGCCCACACCCACACACAGACACAAACACTCAATCCATTAACACGCAACATCTGATGCCAAAGACGTTTTATCCTTCCCTTACTGATAACAACACAAATTTATTTCTGGGAACAAAACAACAATAACATAAAAGAACCATGTGAAAAAAATTACCTTCTCATTACAGTGAAATGCAATGCTTTTTTCAAATTCACAGGATGTCCAACGATTTCAGTGTTGTTTAATATCACGGTTGCTAACATCTTAGGCATCCACCATAATGTGATCAAGTCCTCAGTTCTGTTGACGCCTAGTTACGTAAGAAAAAAGAGAACTACACTCAAGAAGCTTGACTTCATCATGAAATATAAATAGTATTAAAACCGAAATCTATTTCCTTCCACGCCATGCAATTCTGAAAATGAATCAATAGTCTGTTTCTTGCAACATGTTTCGCTACAGCATTACCAATGCTGATTAGGAGAAATCATTTCAGGGACTTGTTTCGTGTTAATCAACTGGAAATAATAACTTCTACAGGAAACGCCATTCTTCGGTTTTGTTGAGATATAATCTCCAAACCTTAGATGGCTCATTGCTCTGTCTTTGGGAACATGCACGACACCCAATTTATGCAGAGGGTTTTCAAGGAGAGACCAGCTATTGTAACCCAACCTTGGGAGGATAACGGAGTGGGTGTGAGTCCTCTTTTAATTCATCCACTCCCTCCTCCTTTGCTTTCTCCACACTGCCTCTCTTCTGTCCAAAGCGTGGCCAATGCACATTCCCATGCATCACTGTAATGGAGGAGTCCTATCAGCAGTAAAGGACATAGCGAGTGGTTGCTTCTCACTGTCGCCCTGTTACATAATGGAGAGCTCTGAATAGAGGTATCTTGCCCCAGACCCACTACAAAAACCACTTACACAGCTTTACCGTTTTCACAGCTAAGTCTTTAGAGGCGGATTAAATATATATTTCCTCCCTCTTTTTACATGTGGTGGCTGTCCTGCCCCAGCTCCCTGGAACTGGCTCCTTCCCAAAAGTGCACTAAAAGCAATCTGGACACATTGTTTTACGGATCAGAGCAGCAATTAACAATGAAAGCATATAGGAGAGACTAGTTTTCGTCTACCGAATTTGACAGAGCTGTGGCTGGTGAATGGGGCATAGAGTTATAGTACATCCTTCATGCAATACTCAACCTGAGTGTGGTACATTTTAAACATGGATTTGTATAGGAGTTTTCTGGCTTCACTACACCTATATAATGTTTAAATTGTTTAAGCTAATGTTTCTCTTTTCTCCCGTTCAGTGGGACATACTGAGCTGATGGTCCAGAACAGCGTTGTCCTGGCATAGGGGTATAGTATGGACCTTATGACTCTGGCTGGAAAGATTGAGGTGAGAGGTCTCCTGATCATTTGAAAGAATGAGCCAATGATATAAGAAAATGTGGATTTCCCTTAACCATTAGGGAAGCGATCAATATAATAAGGTTGAAAGGGGGCTTTTGGAATAAAAAAACAAATAATGAGAGATGCATTTCATTCATGTACTTCAGAGCCGAAAACATTATTCAAAATGTTTATATTTTTCTTTTCACAGTCAGTCCTACATCAATATTGTGTTACAAAGGAATTGTCAAAAAATCAACATAACATCTGCTGGAGCACCTAATAACTAATCAACATTCCTACCTTATTTGACACTTCAAGGCTCATTCTAATTGGAGCATTTTGCAAGCCTTTATTGTAAAACAGGACAATAGTCAAATTGCTAAATGTCTCCAAATACATCTCACATTTAGATGAATTCTTTGGTGAGGCAGAGGCACTGCTGTCTGTTTCAATAGGCTGGAAACTGTTGTTACTCTTATCTTACCTTTGTAAACCAATCTGTTCACAAGGTCTGAGTTCAAATGGAAAGAGAAGTTACATAGATGATCATGTGACTGTTATCACCGTTTCATTTTAAACAAAATTCATCCCTTTCGAGTTATCTGTAACCCCTATTCGCAGTCATCCTGTTGTACATTTAACAATTATCTTCATAGCTTAAACATGGGATATTAATAGATTTTTTGTTGTTTCCATCTAGTCAATCTTAAGAATGTCTTCCTCAGTAATTAGTTACACGTTTCAGGGTCTTGGGTAGCCCATGGCTCAGAGTTGTATTCCGTCACCACGAAGGTCAAACACACTGGTGCAGCTAGATGTCCGAAACCAAAGCAAACACACATTCTCCATTCAGCGAGTACACATCATTCTGTTTAAATCTACTGGAACTAATAAGTAATTAAAGGACATGGGCAAGTTCAGCTGCAGGCACTAACAATGCAAAGGAGGTTACAGTGGTTCAGCTCCAAATATATACCATTCACCCAATATCCCTGACAAGGCAGTGTACTCCACTCCAGTGGGTGTAGTCCCCCGATGCTCCCCATTTTTATTTCACATAAAATCAACATTGAAAATTCAGTTTGTAGAGAGTAAAATAGGCGGGGGGAATCTACAATGAAGTCTCGCGGGGTACTAAAGCAATGGCAGAAGAAGCGGAGACTGTGGTGTATTTGGCCATATATGAATGCTATCAATAATACGATACAGGTCGAGAACTGTTGCCCTTTCAGATGTTCCCTATTGGGGTCATTAGAGTACGTGTCTATGATAGATCTAACAAGGGCTCAGGGCAATAGCTGCTGGACATCAGTGCAAAACATCATACAATTGCAAGGATCAATGTAGCAGGACAGATTGCAGCCTCTCCCAAAACATCTGACCACCAGCCACCACTGTCTATATTCCCATTGAGAGAAAGTAGGCTTGAGAAACTTAAAACAACACTACTGTGTTACAGAATACTGACTAACTCTGAGCAGAGGTGTATAGATGGGATGTGTTGCCTGATACTAATGGGCCCCACACATCCTGTCCAGACCTCCTGCTAGGAGCTGCCCATGTGACTGTCACAGGCTTGATGGATAGGACCATCGACCATATGCTGGAACATACCATACAAGGGACATTTGTAAGATAGGCCTTTCCTATTGGAGGGTATTTGGCTGGTTTTGCCCATTGGCCGCATCCCTTGTATTTTTCGGTATAAGTACTGTGTATCGTCCTGTATTCTTTGGAGAGAGGGAGAGAGAGGGAGAGAGAGAGAGAGAAACTATGTACTGTTAACATCGACGTCTCATGCTGAATAAAGGTGGCTCTCCCCTGACTTTCTGGTTGCATAACTTTTGTTCATGGATATCACATGTAACAGGAAAATAACACCATTCAAATGTGTACGACTTACTGAGGTCATCCAGAAGCCTGCTGTCTGGAACTGGCAGGTCCATTCCCTACTCACCTTCACCTGGATGATTTTTCCTCTGTTTCACCGCTGCCCAGACATGCCTAGAGCTAGAGGACTGGAGTAGAGGACAGGTAAAGCATGTCCTACCTAGAGGATCCAGCCCCTGTAAAGTACAGCCAGCCAAATCTTATCTACCTCCTTGTCCTAGTAAAGTTCCCCTTAGCAATCACTCACCAGCTAGCCATTCAAACCTCTACAGCCCTGTGGGCACACTGTCTGAGTGCAGTCCAAAATAGATGAATGCAGTTCTGTCTTGAATCATTCAATCAAACAGATATTGCAGAATGCAGGCAGAAGCGCCTTTTCTAGTGGTCACATTACTGACTGGTCTTGGGTAATGCGTGCAAGACTACAACTACCACAAGCCCTCGTACAGGTATGTTTTCACATTTCTGTCAGTAAATACAGTGTATACCAATAATGTCAGTAAATACAGATGCTTTATTCAAACAAATCAGTCAATCAAATAATTTATATTACCTTTCTGCATCAGCAGTATCACATAGTGCGTTCACAGATACCGAGCATTTAACCACAAAGAGAAAACAACAGAACTGATGCACAGTGGCTAGGAAAAATTCTCTAGTAGGGTTGAAATTAAGGAAGAAACCTAGAGAGGAACTGGACTCTGGCTGGCAGTGAAGATTATAGGAGTACATGACCTTTTGGGTCACGTCAATGTTTCTGCATGTTGAGAGGACAAGCAGGTCAATAAATGCATGTGGGCTGTAAACAGAATCCAAATTAGCTGCACGATCAGATGGACAAGTACAGGGACAATCCAGTGGGGTCTGTGCAGTGTCAACAGGAGTCATAAGGCAGCAGCCTGATCGGCAACACAACCGGGGGTACTCTGGAAAGGGACAGGCCGATTGAGTCACAAACAATTGAATGTTCAAAATTACTCTTATTTCCTTCCATTGCACATTTGGAATTGTCATTATGTAATGCAATTGCATTCATTGAACATATATACATTCCACTTGTACAGACATATACTTAATGCTTGCACATGTTCTGGCCTCCCCTATTTGCACTTGTGGGTGGACGCATCTGCATTTTGTTGTACTTGTACTTGTTCAATGACAATAAAGTTGAATCTAATTTAATCGAGTACTCCGGCACAGTAATATAGGTGTGTAAAACTAGTGTCTGAGATGAGAGGCAGAGAGAGGGCCAACCAGGCAGGAAGTAACTCCAGCCACTTTGCCAAGCATCAGACCAAAAGGCAACCCAAACAACCAACCAATCACTCAGTCAACAAACCAATTAACAGACACCCTGAAAAGACCTAGTATAACCCACAGAGTTCACTCCCATTGCACAACCACGGCAAGAAGGAACAAGAGTAAGCCAGTGATTCAGCTCCCAAACGGCACTGGAAAGAGAACATCCCAGTAGGGATGACAGTCCAACAAAGACAGTAAGGGTGGCTTATAAGTCCAGTGTTGTTCTGTTCAGCTTCACACCCCTGGGACAAACTAAACTTAACCATAGACTTGGCTGAAAAGGACATCAAGTTGAGAGTGAGTCTCCGTCTCTCACCTTAATCGGCAGATCATTCCACAGTAGTGGAGCTCTGTAGTAAAATAGCCCACCATATTCATTTGTCTCCTTGTAACTTGTCAGCTGACGATGATTTGACACATGTTGCCTGTATGTTTTAAAGAAATGTAATTGCTGATGGAAAGCAATGGGTACAGCAAAGCTTTCCTGACACAACTGGTCAACTGCCTCAGTATTTGCCCAGATTCTCGTCTATTGTCAACCACCGTCAAATGATATGTTAGGATGGGTAAATCACATGCCAGTTACATATGCAATTAAATGTAGCCGTGCAGGTGATTTTAACAGATTTTAATGGCATAATGAGAGATCATCTGCTGATAATGTAATGGCAGCTGACAATGTGTTTGCAGTAGGGCCAGCAGTACTTTGTTGATGATTGGTAGAGAATACATTGGTTATTCAAAATGAAAACCTTTTTATTTAATGAAATAATTACTGTATAATTATAATTATAGTTGAACATTTATCAAATGTTGTTAAACAATAACACTGATCACACTACTCATACAGCAATAAATGTGCAAATTGAGAAGCTATTTGTTAAATTATAAAACAATTTTGTTCTTCCATTTGTGTTGATTATTTGTCGTAATAAGCATAATATAATAGCATAATGTTCTATTATATAGTTTTATATGCACAATAATAACAGAGTGCAATTTACAACAGCATTTCCCTCAAACTTAAAGTAGCAAGGCACTATGATATGAGTGGGTGCTTAACAGAAACAATCTAATACATGGATACACGTTATGAATGGAAAGTGATTATACCTCAGCTGGCTTCTCCTGGGAACCCTGAGGGCGACCAAACACAATTTGATACAATTTACATTTATATGACACTTTATGTAGAGGGCACCTGGAAAGAAGAAGCAACCAAACACAAAATGTTGTCATTGACGGGCTACGCTTTGGCAGCCGGGCCAGCAGGTATGACATGCACACCGGTCTTCTGCATAAAGCTCAGATTTATTGCTTCCAGTAGTCGGTGATGTTTTACATTGGTAAATCAATGTGCCTTTTGTTCCATCACACAGACATGCTAAGGTGACAAGGCTAAATGACTACTGCCTGAATGCATTGACTTCAGCCATCGTTATGTATTTTGAGAGAATAGTAAAGCACGACCAACATCACACACGTCAACCTGGCCCAATATAATTTTGCGTTTCATCCCACTGGTAACCGCGGGTGACAAAGTGATCACTGCAATGCACACTGCCCAGTCCCACCCAGGTAAGAGGATCCGCTGGGAGGCTGCTGTTTATTGACCACAGCTCGGCTTTCATCATCGGCTTTCATCATTATCATGTAGTCCTCATTTTACAGTTATTTTAAAGTGCTGAAGCACCACCAGGATAGTAGTTAAACATTTAATATTTCATTTGAATATAACCTAATATAAGAGGACTGGTATGGTTTTAATACATTTGAAAGGCATTGTGTTATAAGTGCTTTGTGGAATATTTTTTTAGTAAAATAGCTATGATTTTTTCCTTGTCATTTTTAAGTCTCCCCTGAATGCTCTCAGAGGCCCCTTTAGGGGCCGAAGACACCCCAGCTGAGAGTCACTACTGTAGCCACCTTTCAGCTCAAATATACAGAAGGTCTGTATTTTATGGGTAATTGGAAAATTACCCATTTTGAAAATCCCACGTGCTTAGCCACAAGAATGAAACATAGTCATGATTGCATTTGATGATTATGAAGCACCATAGTAGTACCTGGTTGCTCTAAAAAAACATTTGGTTGACCATGATATTCAAACGCGATTGGATAACCTACAGGAATATAAAGCGTAAAGCCCTGACATAATGAAGTCAAGGAACTGATCACAGACCTCAGGGGATGAAAGAGAGCATGCCTCTGTGCACACTGACAGTGTAGCTGAAGACAGGGTCAAAAGCTTCAAGTTCCTTGACCTGCAGACGAAGAACTTGAAATGTTCCAACCACATTGGAACTTCATGTAGTGGGTGCAATAGCTTCTACTCAACTTCAGATGCCTAAAGAAAATTGGCATCTCAAAAGACCTTCACAAACATCCACAAATGTACCATTAAGAGAATACTCTCAGGCTTTATCACCACCTGGTATGGCAATTGCACTACCTGCAGGCAATTAACTCCAGATGGTGCTGCAGAAAGCCACAAAGATTATCATGTACCTCTGCCAACTGAGCCATTGGCTCTTTGCACTGTTAACAGCTACCAAACTGCGACAGTTCAGTAGTGTTATAACCAGGACAGGGAGAATGAAATAAGCTTCAAACCCCAAGTCATCAGACTAATAAACTAATCACATCTCCCAAACCAGCCCCTTGTAACACACTAACTAGAAGTAGCCAATGGAGGGTCTAATTAGCCCCTACACCCTAAACCAAACCCTGAATCAACCCCAACCCTTAACATAGCTAGGGGGGTAAACCGAACATCCCAGAGGCATTAAATACACACCTTACTCAGGGAAGTAGCTATGAGGAAAGTAGTATTCCTGTGCGTCATCAACCATGTTATTGGCCATAGGGCAAAGGTGAACAAATTAAGGGATAGTTGACCCAAATTATAAACATACATAGGGCGTGCAGAGACAATTATGTAGATTGTGTTTTTGTACGGCACAATTATCCTGCACTGGGCCCTACAAATACATTGGTTATTCTCTATATGAGAATATGACCTTTGAACATATCATTAGACCATTAGAAAAATCTGCAGGTAGAGCCTTGGGGTCAGTGTTAAACAAGTGGAAAATGTGGAAAAGGACCATGGCTACTGTGTTAATTCTCAACTGTATAAATCCTGTCTGTGCTCAGTAATAGACAATGCTGCTGGGGAATGGGGATCAAACCAACTCACTATAAAAAAGGGTTTGACTGGGGGATAAAGAATTGTGACCTATTCTTTGTGTAGCATAACTGATTTGTGATGATGGACTGTATTTAGAAAAATGTATTATGTGACATGAATAAAATCAAAGACCGATTGTTTTCATCCACAAGGAAATCCTCTCATCACAGAGGTGTATGGCCCTCTACAATATGCTCGTCTGAACCTAAAAAGCCAAAGGTGTGGGACTTACACTCTGGCAATAGAAATGGCTGGATTAAAAGACCTTGAAGAGGAAACATTGTGTGATCTTGGCCAAATAGAATGTCTAGTCCAACATGCTTTTAGTGCTCTCTGTTAATCGACTTGATACATGTTCTATTTCATACTCACCCTGAAGTGTTCTGAAGTTGTTTTGCACTGAGGTTTTTGACAAAGCTATTGGGATGAAGCTCTGAACAAAAGTAGAGAGAAGTAACGGCATCGCCTTTTCAAGCGACGGAGAAATACATGAGTTCGTATAGGCCTGTAAAGCGAGCTGTTTCTCCTCAGCATGTAAAAAGCCACATATCTCCGGAGCCACTTGATTAGGACACGTATACTAAAGGTGTTTGTCCTCTCCATTAAAGTTATGCCACAGGCAGGATGGATTATAAACCATGTGAATTCTAAACCCTTGGAATGCATGTTAGCTTGTTTTTCATGCTTGCTGTGAAGTGAGGGCACCATTAGCCATGTAAAATCGAATTGAAAATAATTTGCACTCCAGATGAGCCAAGACACATAATAGTTTGGCCTTGCTCGCTGCTGAAAATCTACTTGTCAAAACATTTCCTTTAGAATCATCAAGGATTTTGGTACGAAGAAAGTTTCGATTTTTGCAGTTTGTGTTTGAAAACAGAGTATCTGCATCAACCAGGCCTTATGAGGCAGGATGTTTATGTTTCAGTTTTCTTATGCCTTCAGGCAGAGAATTGGCTAGCACATCTTTGACTTTGAAAATATTACCATAGTCTATGATGTTTATGCAAGCCTATTGAGGGAAGAAAGCGGTTGTCTGTAAGCTAAATGCATTTTGTCTGGTTTCTTGTGCACAAAATGGGAGCAGAAAGACATTCAAGAGAGAGACATGACTATTGTGTCTAACCCACACATCCTTGTTTAATTCTTGTATAATAGATTTGCAAATGTCCATGCTTTTCATAGACCTAACGTTTTTTATAAATAGTGAAAACACAAAACATGAAACTCTAGAGTTTTCTTTAGGCGAGTGTTTTGTGGGATCATTTTCCAGGTTTTGGGATTCCTGATTGCAGACCATTGCATTTGTTTGCTTGCTTATATCACTGGGAAGACAGGTCATAATGCTATTCCAAACCACTAGCTAGTTAGCTGTTATCTGGATCTTGAGTCATTAGCATTTTTTTTGGATGAAATACGGCTGGCCTAACTCATTTATTTTAAATAAAAATGCATTCATTGTGTATTAAATCAAACAGCAATCTATGATTTTGGTTTTCTGGCATGGTTTCCTCATGTTAACATTTTATCATTTATGGCAGCAATACCATTCTAGTTTTAGATCTGAGTTCATCATTTTGTAAATGTCATAATGTTGAAGTTTAATCGTGAAGTTTAATCATGCTAACTGCAAGGCATTGGCTTTATTGCTTTGCCATTGCTTTTCATTTTCTTTTTGCCTTTCTATGTTTTTTTTCAGACACTGCAAAGCAATAAACAATTACAAGTGTAGACAGGTTGACTGAAATGTTTAACATAAGAAAAATGCAATTAAAAAGATGCTAAATAAAGATTAACTGTCCTGTTCCTGTTAATGTATTTATCTATAATTGCTCCCTTTGCCCATCATTGTGGCATCATGAGGATCCAGGAAATAAACTTACATCACATGGTGGCATCATGGACCTTGTGTTTCAACAGAAAAGCTTATATGGAAATCAATCAAACTAGAGTCTAAAATTTCCAAGTCCAGGAAGCTGTTTATGTGCATCTTGAGTCTGCAAGTTTAACCTCAGTGGATGAAAGGATGCAAAAGTCCATCTATGTATATATCATCTAGATGTGGATTGCGACCTCTCCCTAACAAATGATCGAGTTTAGAAGGGCGGAAGGGGTTTCTTTGTTATCTGGAACAGGTATTATAGTTCTTTAAGGTCAAACCACACGTAACTTGCTTTTAAATGCAGATGCGGTTTGTATTATAGGAGTGTGAATATAAACGCTCCATTTTAAAACAGCGGGGCAATGCCCCAGCGTCTTCAAGATAAAACATGACAGTGTTTCATCTTATTTGGATTTACAAAGGTGCTTTTTATCTACTCCGGGTGTTTTACAGTTTCAGATTAATCAGTTAACTACAGGTGTTCTTGAAATGATGTGGGCATGAATATGGGAATATTGTGGAATAACTTCAGCACTTATCCCCTTAACAGCCTCCTGGCAAATAAACTGGGAGGGTTCTGCAAAATGACCTTTTTAAATCTCAAATCAGCGGGAAAGGATTGCTTAAAATAGCGAGGTGTCCTGAGAAACAGAAGAGGTCCACATAGTGCTCTTTGAGCTTAGGATGGAATATTATAAAACAGTCTGCATGGTAAACAATGCCAGAAAAGCTTATCTGTACCCACACTTCCAAAAGTGATCAAGCCACTCTCATGAGGTAGAAAAATTAAAATGACTTTATTGTTTATGGCTCGTGCAATAGCAAGCGCTAAGAATGCACCGATGCCTTGAAGCTACAGCTACTTTCATCAAGGTGACAAAGTAAAGGGGTGGACAAACTATTTTGTAATTTTCAGAAATCCCACAGAAGGTGACTGAATTAACATGATGCAATTGGTAACCTTAAGAAATATAGTGGGAGGAGATTAAAAATGACAAATGTATTTGATTTTTTTTTTTTACTACACATAAAAATACTTTTAAAGCTCATGTTTCCAAACAATTACTAAGGAGGTAAAGTAAGCATCATGGGATATGACATGTACAGTATGGTTTGTGCAGCTTGTTGGTATGCCATTTTCAGTGCAGGTTGAATAAAAAATCCCCACCATTCACATTTAAATAATATCATTTGTATTTCCTTTTCATTACTTTTTTGTGACCAATGTCTGTTCACATTTATTATTTAGTTAATGTGATATCTCCATTTTTCATTTTGAAGAAATTGGCACAAATGTATTTTCACCGGGTCATGGGGTACTGTGTGTAGATTTTGTAAGTGAAGTAAGGCATTTGTAAAACACTAATAATGGCATGCATACCTTAACAATACACATTTGAGATTACTGTAAAAATACACAAATCAGATAATATTTTTTGTCACACATTATGTATACATAAATTGGAAAATAGACTGCTAAGGTATAATTAATGTATTATTTAATTTATCCACAAAAACACAGTGAGAATTGGATATAAATATACATACTGTAAAAGAAACATTTACATGTTGAAAACTTGAAGATAACTGCAATAGATGAAAGATAAATACATCTATCAATATCAGAAACCACCAAAACCTCTAAAAATGACACAAAGCTCTTGAGCATTAGCTCTACTTGCATGCAGCTCATTCCACTTAGTAAGTGATGGCAATTTCACTTTGTTCAGAAGTGATGGCAATTTCACTTTGTTCAGAAGTCACACGGTATGGATCCAGTATATACCAGTAATTGTTCTTCTACTATAACTTGTTGTTTAAACATTGATGAGTGGTGTCAGATATCATGGTAATTTCTCCTGTGAGGGGTTTGTAGAAAATCTGAAAATAATGTTGTTCTTTTATTAGGCATTATAGACTGAATGAATTGTCCTAGAAGTATCACCTGCAATAAAACAAAAACACAGTGGAGTACAGAATCCAATAGTTTTAAAGTATAATTTGTATAAAATATATGTATTTTAAGTGCAGTTGTCAGATATGTATTAGGTCTTGAATTTTAAACAATATACTTGTTGGGTAATGTTCTCACTGATATTGCATCTTTGGTGTTCCCTTTAGATCATAAAGTGTTATGATTATTTCTGGAGGTATGCCTTCAGAGTGGGTGTATGGAAGCCATCTCATTTGCATAGAATATTAATCTTGATAAGTAACTGCAAATGAGAAACAGCTTGAGTAGTTTGCTTAACCAAATAGAGGCACATTTTCTTCACTTCTCCAAACCTCTACCACTTTAAGTTGAAGTTAACAAAATTCTAATTTTTAGAATTAATATGGCACAGAAAGGGTAGGCTGCTCAGGCTGCTCTGAGAGCTGACTAGTAAAAAGACAAACTATCCTTGTTTACTGTCGAACTAAGTCAAAAGGCACCCAACAGACAAAATATACTATTTTATGCATTATGATTCCCAATGCTCAGAGAACCAAGGGGAAATAGTGTATCTGGTCTCTGGAGAGGTTGCCAGTCGTGAGTCACCCTCTTCAGACGGTGTAGTGAGTCGTTGAATATCTCAGGTGCAGTGTGGGTAGAGTGGGTAGCTGGATGGATTTCACACAACCTGACTAACGGAGACTCACTATTCATCTCCCTGCAGCAGAGAAAAAAGCTAGACTGCCCTGCCTCTCGTTGATCCAACAGTGACTAGCATGAAGAGATAAATATCTCAAATAAAAAACTGCATTCCCAACCATTAATTCCAGTTTGGCTATGCATTTTGTTCATGAACATATCATAAAAGTATATTACTTGCTTTTGATAAACAATTATGATTTTTGTCACTAATCAAATGAAATACTAACATCTGGTTGCACTTCTCAAGCACAAACTCCTCTGCTTAGCATTACAAATATGTACATTGGGGATACATAAATGATTATATGATTACCTTTTCTTAAGATTGATAGTACATATCTCTCTGTTCTGGCACCAGAATTAGCTGATGTGTCATAGCATTGGCCCTAATCTCATTTAGTGAGGAGGAAGATCACACCCTCGCCCCTGGCAATAGACCGGGGAACTGTGGGTGGTTCAATGCACTGGATTAATTTACCAATTATTTATCTGGGACAAGAATCAACACAGCTTATATGTTATTTTAAGATGCTCCAATATGACCTGGATTCATTAACCGGAAAAAGAACACACTCTCCATCTGAAAACTGACACAGCTTTAACATGTTATACATTACTGTGCTATACTCATAATGCATTATGACAGATTGTCTATAGCACATACACAATGTCATCTGAATTTTATTAGTGAGGCAGGCTTGGGATTGCTTCCTGTTTGAATAAGGACATTTTCATCCTAGCCCAGTAATGAACCAAATACTATCGCAATCGCACATTCCTGTCAAGAGCCATGTTAGTGTAATATTATTAATATGTTGGGAATTCTAAATAAACTTACTGGTATTGGAGGCGTTTGTTTACATTGCTACAGTCGTGGCATGTAAGCCAGTGGAAAACATGATAGCCATAATAAATAACAGGATATAAAATGATATGTGAACGGTTTTGGAAAGAACTGAACCAAAAACAAGCAGGAAGGCAGGCAAAATAGTCTCACAACGATTCATCTGCTCTCTCTAACATTCTCAGTCACAAGAAAATAGCCAGGCTAGGCTAGTTCTGTTGATTAGAAGGGATGAATGTTGTTGTTGTCCCTTGCTGGATTTGATCCACGGTTTTGTACATGGTAGACAGTGCCTTTAACCACTGAGCTATTTAAACGGTGAGTGTTGTAGCACGTGTTACAGGTGTCGAGATGTGGTGTCTGTTTATCTCTGCATTGTCAAACCAATTAGTTGAAACTCTACGGACCTTGAAACTAGATCCCAACTTTAGCTAACATCCAAACCAACAACAGGTACAAAAGGATTCTTAAACTACATTTAATGTGTTAAATTTAAAGAAATGACTGTAGTTGACTAGCTAATTGCTGCACATTACCAATAATGAAGAATGACTCCAATCACTCCATGGCTGGTTTGTTTTTCTAGAAACAGTGAAGTTGAATAGCCAGCCACTATGATATGTGAACTTTGATAGGTTAATCGATATTGAGAACAAGAATGTTCCTTGTCGCTGCAGTTCACCCATCGCAATACAACCGTAAACACTACTTTAGGCATACTATAATGTAGCTATTGAAGTTTGTAGTCAGCGAAAGTTCTGTCTATTCTGAACCTATCCTAATGCGTGATTTGTTTATTCCGTGGCGAAGATCGAATGCCGATTGCTTACGTGGCGGTCCACATCTCTAACCAATACACTATTTAACCATTGGCAGTCTGTCATTCACTCACTCAGCTCTTCTGGGCTGGCAAAAAAAACAAAAAACATGGAAGCCATCCAGACAAGGGATTTTTCTGCAGTGCCTTAGTCACCAGGCTGACCAAAACCTCACAAATAACTAAAAATAATAAAAACCTTAGTTCACTCAGGTTGTAAAGGAATGGGACACTGATCAGCTTTTGCCAAAGCAGAAACATTAAAATTGAGATTTCGAGGCCTTTTGGATTATTGTGGTGAATGTTCTACTATAGTTTCAAACAAAGCCCTGGTTTAATAAGTACAATAATATTTAATGATTTGCTGCCAGTAAACAGCCTGTCCATACAGCTATAACGTCCCACCCTGGAATGTCAACAAACAAGGCTGTTCAATTTTGTGATTGGTTCTGTGAGCGTCCTGTGCCAGTATCTCAAAGTCAATTCACGTAGAGTGTAGTGCGCTAACAAGGCCACAGCACTAACAAGGCTGCGCAATTCATACTATGCCTAAGCAGAAAAAGCTTCCTAAAATCACTAGGTCCATTGTAGGAAAGAAATGTATTTGCTTGGAAGCCACGATTCCCTTCACATACCTTTCATACAAACTGCATGATAATTCAAGTCATGGTCATACTGCTGACATCTGGGCTGTGCATGAATAGGAAATATTGGATTTGTTCAGGTGAATTCGCACGGGGAACACACCATGCGATGTGGCTGTATGGGCATTAGAGGGTTGCATTGACATCAGATGGTTGCATTGAAATTAGGAATTTTGACATATTTTCTATGCTCAACTTACCCCACATGGAATAACACTGATGCTGTGACCCCCTTGCTGAGAATGATGGCTGGTTCAATTCGTTTTGACATATAAACTTTTTTTACTGGTTTATTCTGTAGTCATTGACATAATTTTGCATATCAGAAGATCATACATGAAAGGAAAAGCCCTTTTCCTCTTTCCCTTGCTTCACTTAAAGCCCAGTAGTTCTGTTGTTGATTCATGTTCATCTTGTAACCTAATGATCTTTTTGCTTAGATTAATTATGCTTTTTAATGTCATTACCATGTTGCAATTTAAGTTTTCATATCTGATATTCGTTATTTTATTTTATGGATTCGGTTGACAGTATATTAGGCTCTCTTCATTAATTTGCATAGTGATATCATTCATATGGATGTCATATAAACACTTTTATGGAATTTAATTGCACTACCCATTGAATAAATGTGGTTTATTGAAAAGATTTAATAAGAGCATTTATACCTGGAACACTGTATTCGCTGATATAATATATTACATTTAGTAAGTCTTGGTTTTATCTTGGATATCAGATGGCCCGTACGATAACTATAATTTTGATGGATTAGCCCAATTTGTTCTCTTTGTTAAATGCTCTCCTTGAATTGGACATCTAGTTTCACACATTCCCTTCAATCTTTGTCTCCTTCCTGTAATTTCATGAGTTCTGGATCGCTTACACATCCACCACATGACATCGCTTTAAGCATCTTTCCCTCTGTCATCCCTCATTGAAAATTGCTGTCTCTTATTGCATGGACGCAACATGTCAGTCCTTTTCTTTTAATCTTGTCAGTTGGATGGCTCTTATGCTGAAAGTTGTTCTACAGCACATGCACAATGCTAATTTTGGTACAGTTGATATATCAACCTAATCCAATTCAAAACCCAGCTACATGACAAAACTTATGGAACCTGTAATCAGCCTTATTGGATAGACTAAGCACTGTCATGATCCGCTCGTGCTATAGATTTGAGTCAATGAGGAAAGGCCATATTTGCATTTTGGAAAAAAAATAGAATTAAATATATTGTTAAT
Organism: Esox niger; assembly: GCA_016801105.1. Taxonomy (NCBI): domain Eukaryota; kingdom Metazoa; phylum Chordata; class Actinopteri; order Esociformes; family Esocidae; genus Esox; species Esox niger. The sequence continues at coordinate 27,160 of JACXGJ010000871.1, read as the reverse complement.
TGTATCTGATACATTTTAATAATTCAATACAAATTGATGCAACCTGTTATCCACTTGAACTTATACCACATTAACTATAATTACAGAATGCAGGAGTTAACTGAAAAAAAATTCCCTTGCAATAGACCAAGTTGAAAGGCTGAGTGTTTGTGCTGACTCTACACAAATTTCAAATAAACCAAAATACTGAGCATATAACTTTGATACTGTGCATATGCTTATTCCTGTGGATTTATTTTGGCATGGTTGACTCAACATAATTCAAGGGTGTATTTTCTTTTTTTGTGCCACACTTATTGATTTGGGAGGTATTATTTGTTCTACTTGAGGAACCAACAATGACCCAATGACCTGGCAGAGGCATATTTGTTTTGACTTGACAGAGTCAACTCTCCTGTCACTTGACAAAGTCCATGTTTTGTCATGATAACTAAAAAGTTGCCCAGGACCTTAATAGTAAAATAGCTCCACAATATCACAGATCCAACACCATGCTTCCCGGTGGGTAATATGTTGCTTCTGCATAGCCGTGGCTAACTCTGAACCAAACCATTAGTTGATAATAAGCAACATGTTTGTCTCATCAGACCATAGAACCTGGTTCCAGTCAAACTTCCAATGACAGTCAGCAAACTCCAGGTGCTTAAGTTTGTGATTTGGTGACAGCAGAGGCTTTCTTTTGGCAGGTCTTAGACATAACTTGTTGGCATGGATGTGGCATGTAATTGTAGTTTGAGATTTGTTGACCCCAAGATTTAGGCAACTTTTGCAACCCTCGAACTGTAATAGCTGGAGATTACTTCGCAACATGAACAATTATTTTCATTGTGCATGCAGGTCAAATACACATGTATAATTTTCCTGTTAAAATTATTGCCCTAATAGTGGACATTGACATTTTCAGATATGTAGCTATGTTTTTATAACCATTGGTGGTCTTGTGATGGACAACTTCTTGTCTCATTTCACTGGTGTGCTATATATTATGAATTTCCCATGTTGGATGTCAACTCATATTAATCCCAATATTTTATTTACCCCTAGGATGTCAAGGATGACCACTTAAGTTTCAAAATGTACCCACACTGTAGAATGATTCAATATATTGGCTAGATCTACATGGTTTATATGCTAGTTAGCTTAGGTGCTGTTCCACATCAAGAAGAAGACCTGTAAGTACTCACTACATGTTTCCTGCAATTAGGACAGCAGTCAGTTTCAGATTATCATGGCCAAGATTAGTGACGAGACAGTATGTGTATTTCTGTTTGCTGTCCACATTAGCTGCTTATGAGAATGTCATTGATTTAAGGTAAATGCATGGGAATATATTGACCTTCCTACCAAAGATGTACTTGGTTGTCAAAACACCTAGTCAGTGTTGGCTTACACAACATTTTGATTTTATTTTAAGTAGTTCCAATATTGCCTTTCAGAAGAATGTATGCGGTCGCAACGAGTGAAAACATTTAGGTGATTGACCATTAGACTGTATGGGTATTATGACATGATAATGTGATACTCAATTCCACAAAAACTGAATATGGTACTTTTGTGCTTAGCTATCCTATGTTAAACAAAATGAACAGCTTCCTATACTCTGAATAGCTGTCAAACTTACTGAAAGTGGCCTCTACCAAAGTCCCCTGAACACAAATAATATATGCAAAATACTCCGGTCTGGAAAGAAGGTGGTTAATTAACTTTTAATTGCATCAAATCAAAGCACAGCATCTTTCCTCATGCTTCTTGACCTTATTTAAAAGTTTTGCTTTAAACTACAAAGCATTATAAACTTGCTCCAATGTAATTATCTCTGAATGTGTCCTTCAATACATACCTTCACGTTTTGTACAATCACAAAATGCAGGCTTTGTTGTTCTGAACATTTCGAAAACAAACAGCTAGAGGCAAGGCTTTCTTCCATGGAGCTAAATTTTTTGGGAAATAATCTGCAGATCCTTATTATGGGGGCTGAGTCACTGACTCGCTCGCGCTCTCCTTTGCCATCCCTGAGGGAGTGCATCACGTCATACCAGGCTTTTTTCACCATACTCAAAGAGAGTGGGTTGAGTCACTGACGTGGTCTTTCTGTCCGGTTTTGTGTCCCCTAGGGCTTGTGCGATGGCAGAGATCGTCGTCGGTGGTACTCAATTAGTTAGTAATCTGTCGTTCGGCAGGAGAAGTCTTGGTGTGTGGATGACTTTGTCCGGGGGTATCTTAGGTTTAATAAAAACACTGACTGTTTTGATAAACTTCTCAGTGTCGACAGATGAGTCCCGGAATGCAACCCATTTCTATCTTTGTCCTGTAGATTAGCATTTTCCTGCATTTATGTCACTGGCTTTGAGGAATGCCCACTCTAGGTGTTTAATGCCTATGGCTTTGCCCATTTAGTGCAGCCATAGTGCCCTAACTGATATATGGTGGGACATAGGAAACAAACACACAAAAGCAAATAGTAAGATCGGCCGTTTGCTGTGATGTATTCTAAGTCAGGAGAGGAAACCCGATAACATTAGAGGTTGCCCACCTAATGTTTAAACAGTCTCACCACACCCCATATTCTCTTGGGTGTTAAGCCTGGCCAGGATGGTGCGGTGAAAAGCCAATGAGAAGTACAGTGTGTCCTTACCTGACTCATTCCAGAAGAACAAGCCCCAGAACCAGGCTGCAGGACTTCTCGGCGTGACAACAATTGCTGGTTATTGTCTGATGGTCCATACCAGTCCATATCCCCAGTCCACCAACTCAGCAATAGACGGTAGATTAAAATGTATATTCTCATTAACGCCTTGCACACCCAGAGTACACTGAGACATGACATTGTAGCATGAAATGCCAGTGCTTATTCAAATGAAAGCTCAGACACTATGACCTGAAACGAACTCCCTTCATTGAGTTGGAACAAGGAGGAACATCTCTCTCTCTTCATATTTCTTAATTGTTTCTAGCACGCACGCACACACACGCACGCACACGCACGCACACACGCACACACGCACACACGCACACACGCACACACGCACACACGCACACACGCACACACGCACACACACTCCATTCTTCCATTTATTAAGGTTAATCTCGCAGCTCCTCTGTAATCCTTCTTTTACAGATTGCCTTTTTTGATGGTTAAGGCAGATTTTTGGGGGGTATATTTCTCCTTCACTTTCATTCCCTTTCTTCTCCTCGCCCACCCTGCTTCTTTGTGAAGCACTACCACAAGAGTCATAGTCATTTCACTTACCCATAAACACTTTGAGTTGGGTTCATGCTCTCAACTAAAAATACACAGTCACTGTCTTTGTAATGCCACTGTTAAGCTCCCTTTGTCATGCATTATATTTTATTATTTGAACTGCAGTACTAGATGTTGTTTTCTTGTTTCTATGCATATGACTCTCAATCCTGCACATTCATTAATTCTATTGGGTTCCTGTTGATTGATAGCTCTCAGACAAGAACCTTCAGGGATTATTAAAAAAATGAAGCATACACAATGTTACTTGCAGTTGCAGGTTGCTAGTAACATAATTTCAAGCAAGCTTACTGTTTACCTATGCTGTTAGTTAACACTTCTGAAGCCATGCGCTCTTGACAGACAAGGGTTGATATATTTGTTTTTTGATAAGTTTGGCGAAAGCAAAACAATTACTTCAACAAAAGAACGCTTTATAAACTGTGAAGCTGGGTTGGGAAGATTTCTGCCTCAGGGCTTGGATACCTTGTCGTCTTGAAGAAAATCATGAATTCAAACTTTGTACCAAAGAATATTTTATTAATAATCTGAAGAATAACATTAATATGTAAGGTTATTTAGCATATAAATAACAGTTCAATGAAAACAAAACAACCATAACAAAATACATAAATGAATCAGACCATTTAACACAAAGAAAAGTGCTTTACAAGGGACATGGCTGACAAGGAACATAGAGAATTGATCTTGGGCCCTTGTGTCTGTCCTGTCTATTTCAATTTTTTATTAAATGTAGTATATAAATAATTCAGACAACACAGTATTTGTGTTGTTGTTTAATCTACATGAGTGAGTCAGAGAGGCTATATGTGTTTCATGCATCTCTGACCAATTTCCCAGGAACCTCATATAATTGGCAATAAAGTTCTGAAAAGTTCTTTGAATAAGTTTGGACCTGGCCAGTTGAGTGTGAGAGCATCGACAGAAACTAGTACAAATATATTTTGAATCCATCCATTTAACTACAAAAAACTAAAATGGCAAGCTACAAAAACATGTGAGTCCATTATCGCTGAGGTGTAGTACTTCCACAGAACATACAGCCTGCCATGCGTTGCTGCTTACTGACTATGTCTCTTGTTAACTTCAGCTTGTAAACATCCAATCTCACCAAAAGTAATAGTTGGTAGAAATAATACCTATAATTTTGTAAAATCTTAAAATCTCTCTGAGCTAGAACACCTGCCTTTGCAATGTACTCATGTTTGTTTATTTGTGTATTACAGCATCATTGTCTAGCAGCATCTATAGGAAAACCATTGGGAGTTATGATTGTTTGGTTAGCATTATGGAAAGAGATGACAAATTGTCTTCTTTTTTTTGTCATTTCTGTACTGTACATAATGTATATTCTAGGGTGGGAAAAGTTAAGGAGCCAGCCTTTGCAGGTGTCTCTGTTTTTTTAACATTTTTTCATCCTGCATGGTGGAGATCACATAAGACACAATCAGAGTCTTGTTCCGCACTGTGAGGTCATCTTAAACTATTTACTGCTGGCCTTTGATGAGGATGGCAGGCTGTTCTTCAACCCCTTCATGTTGATAACATCACTGATTACCAGCAGGTAAGGCAGGCTTTGCTGAACAGAGGACACATAGTCAGTGATGGACTTATTATGAAATGTATATTTGTAATGGTATCGTTTGTTATAGATAAGGCGATAAGGCTGATTATATGCAGGGCTCTTGAAAATCTCAGAGGAAATAGACAAGATATCAATTAATTACCGCATATGACTTATTGGCAGCAGAGAACTGAAAGAAATAATGGCCAAAGGAAGTGTTGACTTATGAGTGAAGTATCCACTACTGTGCAATGCTATTGGCTTATCAGGTGTTAAGCAAGCTGTGGTAAAGGGATATTGAGGAATTGAAATTGAGTTGGTACCATTGAGTCTGGCCGCACGTGTAACCAGAGCCAGTTTACCGGAATGTAAACATAATTGTGATAAATGTTATAGAGGGCACTGGTAATAAAGCAGATGGGATTGTGGTAAGCCATATGTAACTTGTTGAGGTAAAAAATATTAATGGCATTGTAAATTGTGTCCAAAAGCCCCAAACGAGTAGGGAAATGTTTCTCACCAAAGTATTCTTTTCAGCATAGTTGAATTATATTTTATTTAGAAATAGGAAACTACATCTGGTTTTGACTTTAGCCTGGATGTGGATCTGGAATGATCTAAACACAAAACAAGACACACTGTATGAGCACAAGTATGTGGTCACCTGGCAATCACACCTATATGAGCTTGTTGGTCATCCCTTTCCAAACCATGAACATTAAGATATTGTTGGCCTTCCCTTTGCAGCATTAAAAGAGTAATGCTGCAAAGGGATGACCTTTGCAGCATTACTGTTTTGAATATGAAACTTCGTCAGCATAAGAGGGACAACATGCAAGAACATCGGAATACCACTTATTTGCCTCTGTTCCTCAATATAGTGGGAGAGTAACTGTGCATTTGGGTAAACTTGTAAAGTCCAGTTAACAAGATTAAAACCAGCAGTATTTTTGCTACCTCCGCAATTGCACACAATCCTCAAATGTAAACAAAAGAGAACGCCGCACATTCTGATGTCAAACGAGATAAGAGGCACACTGACGTTACAAGCAAAAATCTCGGTTTTCCCTGTAAACACTAAAAACTTAGTTACTGAATATCTTCACCTTGAAACAAGTTTTTCTAAAAGGTCCTTTTTCATTGACCTATAATGTAGTTTTGCGTTTGGACGAAAGACCAAAACGCATAGAAAGCCCCATAAAAAAATACCAGTGTACTTGGTTAGCTAGTTAGCTAGCTAGGTACACTAAGCACATTGTTGTAGTTAACACAATTAGCTTACCTACGCATAAAACTAAGCTCGCTAAATTAATAGGGAGATAGAGTTCGTGTACTCACCTTATGTTCTATGAAAACTGTTTTGTAGCAAAAATATCTTGTCATCGGATGAGTGGACTCAGGTCAGGAAATAAATGGCCATGAAAAAGAACGCGCAGGATTAGACAGAGTAAACGCATAGAACCGCCCATCGCAGACCCATTTCCTGTCAACACTTTTCTTTTGATCGTTCTCATACAGCCCACCTCCACTCAACGCTCTAAACCGCTTTCGATTTTCCAAGCATATGCTGACAACGGCAAGACGTATGTGTGCTATCTGGGTACTTGTTCAATAACAAGTTGAATAAAAAAATTAGATAACTATAATAATAGAATTTAGCTGGCTAAGTAGCGCGAGCCGGTGCGCCAATCTTAGCTCTACGTGCTTGCGGAGGTATGATGATGATTGGTTGAAAGCTGAGATGGTTGCATCATTGGGAATAAAAAGAAAACATTTCATGATGACTTTGTAGACTATTTTAAATTTAATCGAAACATGTCGTGCAACTGTAGCCAGGGATTGGAATTTCCCTTGTCAACGTCCTCCAGTTGATCACTTTCCATGTCTGTGGCGGTTTCTGCCATTAAATTAGCTACGTCTGTGCTCGGACACTGATGCAGATTTAAAGGAGCGGGAGGAAACACGCCAACCCAACATCAAATCACGAAATACAAAAACTCAATATTTTTTGACAAACAACTGAAGACAAAGTTGTTACAAAAAAGTAGTTAAAATGTAACGCAGTAAAGAGTACAATTTATTTTAAAATAAATTATTGAGTAAGAGTAGAGTACAGCCCCACTAGAAAAGTATTAGTTCCTCTGAAACTACTTTTTCACTTATCTGCGTTACTTGTAATGTGTCACTACCCACCCCTGACAGTAACTAACTTTTCATCAAGTGAAAAGGCGAGAGAATTGTCTGCCAGAAATAGGTGCAATCAGGGACGCGGACAGTAATCCCAGGGCCCGGGACACAATTCAATGTTTAGGACCAAACCACGGGCCAATTTTTTAAATAAATTGCAATGATCTTACTGTTCATAAAACAGGTCATAAACATCTATTGTTTAATGTTTTAGCTAGGTAGGACTAAATACCAAGATTGACTTAGGCCAACCAAATGGGCCCCCCCGAGGCCTGGGCCCGGGATAACGTTACGGGTTGCCCCCCCCGTCAGGGTCATTGGGTGCAATACTGGTTAATGTTGTTTAATTGTGGTCCACAAATAAAATGCATAAATGTCTTTGCTTTCAATAGATTCAAACTTAGGTCTTCCACGTGAAAGGCACTGTCTTTAACCACTATGGCACGGCATTAACAGGTTTCAGCAGTCGCTAGACGCCACTGAGCACTGTGTTAAACTGACTAACGTTTCTTATTAAATGTACCTCCTTTATAGTGTCTATGAACTATATGGCTTTGTCACTGGCCATTTTAACAGCTTATCTGCCAGTAATAGGCTTACTAGTATCTACTATCTTTGTAGGAATATTCATATGACTTGAGCAATTGCTAGCAAGACTGAAAATGAACTTTTCCATGCCAGAAAAGTCTCAATATAAGCATGTACAGTTTTAGTTAAGGCTTACAATAGCCAGCAAATGTGTTTCTCAATCCTGACCCAAAACGCATGCACGAATGCTAGAAAATATTTCTTTGTAAATGTTTCAGTGCTGCTTTTGCTTCTATGAGACTGGAGCATTATACTGTTGCTACTGTACTAGCACCCTGCTGTACAGTGAAAGTGATGACAAGCCACACTTGATAAACTATACAACTCCCTACGATAAACATTCATTGTGTAGCTTCAATATTATACAAAGCAAGACCTTTTCACATAAATGTCCTTGGGAAAAAGCACACTGTATCACAGTGCTGGCAGTTCTCTCCTTCGATCAATAGGCAGTGAAATAGATGGAGGTTGGAGATTCATAATTCTAACTGATGACATTCAGTGTAGCTGCAGTCTGGAAGTATGCCGTCTAGTCACACGCCAAAATGTATATTGAGGTTAAGGGAAGATTAAACTTGTGATAAATTGGTTGCACAATTGGTATTGGGATGACCAGAAGTATCTTTTGGCAGCTGAACCATAAGTAAAGGCAGTAATAATACAAATGATGAAAACAAGGACAGCTCACTCTTTAGAAACATTAACAATTCATTATTAGAATGCCACTGGGCTCAAGCTACACTGTCTCAACTTGTTCTTGGTGGGCCATATTCTGCATACACATTGTACCCCGTAAACTGAGTAGTCTTATTTGTCCATATTTTATACAGATATGGTTTTAGCATTCCTTGTAAGCAAGATTTCTTGTTTCATCTAAATGGGAATGGAAACACTTAATGTGTTAGTTATGAATGTTACATATGGTGCATGTAGGCATCTAAAGATGAAAAAAGGAATGCTGTATAAAAAAAGTTATCTATTTTATTAAAAAGACACAAATAAATAAATATAAACACACCAATTTCTTTGATGCATTCAACGTGTGTGATGTCACTTATTTTGTGATATTGATGCATGAAATAGGTCAATGAAACACGACCATAACAATGGAAATTGTCAGGGTTGGGAAAGGTAATGTGCGGGGAAAGATGATTTTCTACCTTCAAAATGATCCTATATTTAGTGTATAATTTGTTTGCATGGAACACATTTTGGTGAGTTAAGAATTGTAGCATGATGCTTGCATAGGTGTCAACCTCAATACAACACTTGTTAATGTTATCACCATTCAACTGCTGTCACTCCGAAACTTGAAAAAAATATGTTTTCTCACAAAAACAGATACATATTCTTATTTGGATTTAAATAATAATATTGTGGGCCCGTTACAATGAATAAATCATGATGGATTTGAGAAATATCCACTTTGTTAGATCAGATTTTTTGACAGTGCATCAATGGCAGCATCCGCCTATCCTCCACAGTCTGCATTCCATTGACCTCTTCACAGCATTTATCTCCACGGAGCATTAAGCATTTTAATTACGGAATATAACCAGCTCAATAACTTCAGTCCATAGCCAATGGTGAAGAAAACATGCTCAATAAAACTGCATATCAATCATGGTCTGATATGGGTTTTCAGGAGGAAATACATTTTTTTGTTATAAACATTTGATAAGTAGACTATTTCAAATTGTTATCATATTAATTTAATTCACCCAATATTAGTTATTTACCTAAAACACTAACTTGTTTTAATGTAAACAAACATTTCATTGTCTAAAAATAATGATGATTGTGGTCTGTCCTTGGATCGGCTTTGCCTACAAAATGTTGTGTTGTTACGGTTCTCGAGCACTGACCCTGAGCTTTTTACCCAAAAAGTTACAAGAAAATGTTTTGCTACTTATTCAACCGTGGTTTGGCCCTTTAAGAGGTTAATGCGAGAAAGATTCTCAAGGACCATGAATGGTAATACCGGAGCATACTGATAATCTTCATATACATTATTTGAATGAGAAATAAGATTAATGTGTACTGTATGTGTCACTATTTAAGTCTCCTTCTGTGAAATTATACATGGCAATTTCTGTGTCTATTGTTTTGAAGTGTTTCGATATTGAAGCTACCAGCTCAGCTGCCTGACACTAAAGCCAAATCACCATGTCAATGTCTTAGATAATGATACGGCATGAACAGAAGATTGTGGAGGATGACAGGATCCAGCACCAGGAGACAATATCATGTCAACTCAATGTGAATCTATGGCTAAGCCACCCACTCTCTCGCTACCTCCATCTTCTCAACACCAGTATTCTGCTTACCCTCTGTCTACCAGCTGGTTTTCAGACTCAGTTTACCACTGCTATATGACCTGGTTCAAACACTGCATATGACTTCTGTAAAAATAACATACAGACACAACGTGCTAGAGTAGTAAGAAATAACAGGTATTAACTTGCACAATTGACTTCCTCTTATGCACTGGGCCATGGTTTAACTTTGCTGTAGGACTAATCATTGAAATTTCAGAAAATACACAAGCAGAAAAGGCCACAATTTCTTGCTCTGGAGTAAATTATCTCCCCAACATAAGATTAAGTATGAATTTGGCTGGATTATGAAGATGGAATGACATTTTTTAATACATAGAGAAACAAACAAACAAACAAAACGTTCCCCAATGATAATTCTAATAGGTTTGCTATAACAGAGAACAAATGGTGCTTATAAAAAATATTATAATAATAAATAATGCATAATATAATAATAAACAGAATTCTAATTGTGGAGTAAGTGATTTACTTATTGTAAACCTTTGCATAATTTTGTCAACTTTATGATCGCTGTGGTCTAGCACTGCAGGGCATTCTGCTTACATGTAGCAGCAACGCATAGTAATTGAAGAAACTGAGCAACACAATCAACAACATTAATGTGCAGATCAAACTGAATGACCCAAACAACAACATTAATGAACAGACCAAACTGAGCAACCCAATCAAAAATGTTAATGTGCAGGTCAAACTGAGCAACCCAATCAACATCATTAACATGCAGCTCAAACTGAGCATCCCAATCAACAACATTGCTGCACATATTATGCTATTATGTACATGACGTATTTTTTTCTGAATTTACTACAAATAAAATATTCCATATACTTTACTTTCTTTTAACATACTGTATTGTGTGGTAATTATTTAACAATAGAGTGCTTAAGGAGCATAAGTTCCTGATGGAATGTCTATCAAACGCATGTCCTTGCGTTTTTGAATAAAGTATACTGTTCATGCAAAACAAATATTTAAAATCTTATACTAATAGATGTTTTAGAACTTATTAAGATGTGACAGCAATCCTCATTTTGTTTTTGGTTGGAAAGTCACTCTCTGTAAATACACATTTTAGAATTTTCTGACTGAAAACATCATGTAACGTTGTCCGACTGTTACACATCACACATAAAACGAAATTATTTTGCCCACTTTTACAAGTAAAAAGAAACGGTAATGATCTATGGTAGAGGTGTCAAACCAGTTCAGTGGAGCGGCGAGTGTCTTCAGGTTTTCACTCTCACCTTCTACTTGTTTCATTAATTCGGTTTCGAATTGGTTAAGTTTCACCCTCACCTGGTAATTTATGTTGAAATGGGCATCAATTTAAAGAAAAAAAACAATGTGATACCTCTGATCTAAGGTCTCTAACCAAAAAAGATGAAGCATTATATAGTTATAAATTATGATCCTAAGTCTGAATATTCACTTTAGATGTGCCCCCCCACCCAAAAAAGATTACTAAATTAATAAAAAAACGGTAGTATTTGTTTTATAATGTCCTATACACATCTCGTGAATGTTTATTAAATACTTATATTTGTAAAATTGTTGTTGCTAATGAATGCCACATAATAAATTCACAAATGTATCATACTCATTATTGTAAGATTACACTGTGCAACTTTTTTTTGCTCTATGGTAGTAAGTGTTATTTTCTAATTGCTTATGGTTCAAAAGTGTAGAAAATTAAAATTCCCCACAAACTTGACTTTTGTGACCAGGACTGTGATATTTTGAAGTATACACATTTTTAGAACATTCCGGATATATTCAGTGCTGAGTAAACTTAGAATAACTTCAAGAACTTTCCAGTAATATAAATAGAAGTATAAATGCTGGATTACAAAAGCATCAAGACCTTTCTGGATGCTGGGAGTTCATAGGAGACTTCAAAATGGTGGCATTCTTGATGGGTCTCCAGGGGGGTTTAACCAAATTTCCTTGCTATCTTTGCCTTTGGGACAGCAGGAACACTAAGACACTACTACAGGTGGGACTGGCCACAGTGGACCGAGTTCTCTGTGGGGAGGAACAACATCAAGTGGGAGCCACTGGTGGACCCCCGGAAAGTGATGCCACCACTGCACATCAAATTGGGCCTTATGAACATTTTTTCTGAGCTCTAGATAAGAAATCGTCATCATTCAAATACCTTCAAGACTTCTTTCCAAAGCTTTCTGAGGAGAAGGTCAAAGCCAGTGTCTTCATCAGACTGCAGATATAGAAGATCCTGGAGTGCAATGAATTCCCCAAGCTCACTAAGGAGAAAGCGGCTTGGAACAGCTTGTCACAGTGGTTCGGGGGAACCACAAAGCTGAAAACTATATGGAGCTAGTTGAGACTGCTGAAGATCTAAGTCACTATGGGTTGTAGGACATCCCTCACTGTCCATGTCCTTGATGAACATGTACTCGGAGGAGCAAGGTGAATGCTTCCATCAGGATATTCTGGACTTTAAATGCCACTATCAAGGACAGAATAACAACAACATGATGGGAAACTATATTTGGGGGCTGATTTGTGAAACTGATTTACAGTGGAGTCATAAATCTTGAAAAACTACACACTTCTAAATCTGATGTAGTCAGTTCTGTATTACTTTAGTATAAATAAATGTTCATTTGGATTCATCTGTTTGTGTTTTTCAGACATTATTTGAACGAAAAGACACAAATTTGCCCATTTTCTAATTGTACATTAAAAAAGTCACTGTTCTCTCAAAAGCAAAGTTTGTGGCGAATAGACATTTTCAATAATTCAATAATAGTGTTACATCCTGTTATTATAAAGTGCCACCAGTGTTATAATTGGTCACCAAACCCTGTTTTTATCTTGGTCATCGAAATAAATTGTATTGTTGAACAGCATGTTGTAAGTGGTTGTGCTTTCTTATCAACCAGATTCGATTTTCTCGTGTACATGGAGCCTGAGCTGTTCTATGTATTCTGGGAGCATTGTTGTATAAAAGGAGAGAGCAGTACTGCTGGCCAGTAATTAGATCTGGGGGACTGCCACGGACTTCAAGCTGCAGCCACGCAAACCCCAAGCAATTTTGAGCTGCACTGCAGGGTGAATAACCCATGGAGCAGTCTTTCTCTGTCTGTCTCATGCACAGATACACACTCTATGCATATCCAGACACTATACACCTCTGCACACATACAGGACAGGTCCACCACGAAGCTCCACCGATCTCCTTTCCAACCCTAATTACTGAATCAGTAGCTCCAAGGGCAAGGCTGTGATAGGCCAAGGTGGGCTGTATCTCGGAGAGGGGGAGGGGCGCAAGACGGCATAATGAAGGAAACAGGTTGCTTCAGGAGGCACAGAAAGGCTGGGCGGGCAGCAGTAGTAACGTGCATGGGGATCTCGGCCATTATTATTAGTGTCCACTGTAGATTTCTCTGTGACTGGCCAGTTCAGGGTGTAGCTTTCAACTTTCATGATTCACCAAACACATTTAGGCTAGCCAAGCAGGGCTGAGTAACTTGAATATTTACATCTCTGTAATTTTACAGACACTCATATACAGTGCGACCTAAAGTGGCTTTTGAAAGATCAGAAAAATGTGGCAGAGCAAAGTGCTTTAAGGTAGGGTAGGGCACTTCCCCATGCCACTCTGGATTACAGCGCCATGGTCTTGTAGCACACTGCATGGATATGTAAAGTGGCTGTGGCATTGTGGAAGGGGTTTGGAAGGGACCTGATTGCACTGGGAGCGGGGAGCCTAGCCAACATCAATTTGCAGTTCTGAAGGGAGTGAAAGAAACATTGATGCGTGCATACAATAACGCTCTAGAGAGTATGACAACCAATTCTCAACCCTCTAACAGAGGGAGAGATTATATACAGTAATTTCAGTAAGACCACCGTAGTTTCATTTTTAGGTCACAGATTATGTCTTAGACTCCAGGCAAACTTAGTATTATTTGTCATTCTTAGATGACAAATCTGATCTGAAAAAGTCACTTTTCTCCTAGCTGAGACAGCATTAAATTGATGAAAGGAGTGATTTTATCTAGTTGTTCCGGCATTTTAACAATAACTTACTTGAAGCACAGTGTTTCTTTTATTTAACAGGATATTTTTTTCCTAAGCCTAAGGATTGTCTGTGGACCAATAAAACCCATAAACCATGGTTCAGGTTTCATTACAGATATCAGCAAACTTTAGCAACTGTTAGCAATTAAGTCAATGGACATAACATGTTCAAATCACCTTCACATGAAGCATATTCATCTCTGTGCACATCCCTTTTCTCCATCCACTTGACAATCTAGGAAATCGTTCAATGTTGTTAATATAGAGTACTAGTAAAAAGTGTGGACTTGCCTACTTGTTCAAGGGTATTTCTTTATGTTTCTATTTTACACATTGTAAAATAATAGTCAAGACATCAAAACCATGAGATAAAACAGACGTAATCATGTAGCAACTAAAAAAGCTTCCCAACGTTGTCACCTGGAATGCTTTTCCAACAGTCTTGAAGGTGTTCTGACATAATTGAGCACCCTGGTGGCAGGTGATCTTTCAAAATGGGGACCAATCAAGGGCGTAGTAACAGAGGGGCAGTGGGGACATGACCCCCCCCAATGTTAGAAGCAGATAAGTTGGTCTGCCTCAGTAATAAGAACATTTTGCTAACATTTTGTGTCCCCCTCAATATGAAACTAAATCCTACTCCCTTGTATCCAACTCATCCCAAACCATCTCTATTGGGTCAACACTGTCTGCAATTTCCTATTCATATGTAAATAACAAAATTACAATATGATGGGACAGGGGTCTGACAGACAGCTGAGAAGCTCACAGGAAAAAAGGCCGGGGCCAGCAATGTCTGATTCAGAGTTATTTCTCTCCATCTGACTTTCTCGCTGCCTGAATCATCTCCTCAGACTGTCATTTTTGTCTTATTCTTTTGTGATTCATTTGACTGTTCTTTATCTCCATCCTGCTCTCTCTATATATACCTCTGTCCAACTCATACTTCCTTGTCTCTTCATCTTTCTTTCCATCTCTGTTTCCCTCTCACTCTTTCTGTCTTTCTGTCTCTTTCTGTGTTGAGTCTCAGCCACTATGACATGAGCCAACTGTGCCTCGAAGCAGCTGCCAGCAAATGGGCACACCATCTCACTCTCCCTGTCTTCTCTCCTTCCTTCCTTTCTTGCTTTCTACTAATGCTGTGCATTATCTTATATTTCTCCGTAAGACAATCATACAGTCAGAATGTGGTTAATCCTTTGGCCGTCATATCTATAAGCTATATACACTGGCCTTTATGATTGCAGTATTGTCAGCAAATATGTATAGGAATTGTCAGAATGAAAGGAATCAAAATAATGACAAAGAGGAGTACACATTCAGAGAAATTCACAAATTCACACCTATTTATTTCAATATATATTTAAACTGCATAAGGTTTTCCTGCTATCCATTTAATTGATTCAATATCAAAAGTTAAAAAAATATTTAATAATGAAATAAAATCACTGTTTATCTTTGTTATTGAAATCTTCATTTCTGAGAGAACAAAAGGAAAATAGTTCTCCAGTTGTGTTTATTAAACACTTTATCCGTAGTGTGCAACAATATGGTCAATTAGATATTCAGTCTTCCATCTAATTGCCATTCATTAGGGACATTCAGCTGACTTGGGAGGAAAGAGTTGGACTCTGAATGTGGGACTTCTAGATCTCAAAACGCCTCCAACTCTGTTACTTTGATGAAAATATGACAACACCTCCAACTTTGACAAAATAAAAACTTTGTTAATTCGAAAAAATACCTACTTAGTAATCTCCCTGCGATGACTCAAGTCAACACATGAGATGCACTGTTGCTCTGTTGAGAGCTTGACAGTACACACCCCTAGGAACCGTGTAGATGTCATTCATCCACAGACATCTGCTGATCCTGGTCATGTGTCTTCCAGCTATCCACCCATATGGAATAAAAATGTATTTGAGTCTTATTTTTGAATACATTCGGAAAACATGTTCCTGAAAACATTTGGTAAATATATGTCAAAATGTTCGAAATAGGCCGCTTAAGTTTATGTATATTTTTTTTATTTCATACATTTTTAAAGTCCATGTGTAAATATACTGTTGCATTGGGCAGGCTGGGTTTCAAACCTGTGACGTCATATTTCACAATCAGGTGCACTAACCACTACTCCAAACAAGATTATATGGAGGGGTAAATTGTGGTCTTAGCAAGTGTGCTATAGTTGGTTAGAATATATTTGTGACCATAAGTTGAAATGTATTTAGAATAAAGTTGAATGTATTTATACAATTCTAAATACATTTCAGAGTAAAAGTTGAAATACATTTTGATACCTGAAATGTATATTGAATTAAGTTAAATGTATTCAACATATATTCATCATATAATCTACATACAGTTTACATCGCAAAACCACATTTATATTCTATATGGGCAAACTCGAAGGCCCACAGGAATGATTTCTTTCTGCGTAGCAGGATAGAAATTTCAATCATTATGGGTGAACTGTTCTGGCATTATGCATGGAGCATTTACTTGGTTATCCATTAAGTGGTAGCTTTACTACAAGTGTACAGTTTTTGTTTTGATGTCTGTACACCACCCATAATCAGACCACCTGTTGTTTGAAATACACTGTTAGAATCTAAAGATTAAGATATAAATATGAATATAAAAAAAAAAAACATAGTTCTCTACTGAAACCACAACATAGTTCTGGTGAGATCTGATGTTTTGGAGAGAGCTTGAATGTCAACTCATTGTAGCTGTATGATGAACATTACTTTGTAGTATCCACTCAGTGTGGAAGAATCACCTGACCACAGTATGATTGGAGCCACACTGGTATCCATCACCCTTATAAGAAGTTTTATACTGTAAAATCCAAATGTACAGTGAGGGAAAATGTATTTGATCCCCTACTGATTTTCTGCGTTCACCCACTGACAAAGAAATTATCCGTCTATAATTTTAATGGCAGGTTTATTTGAACAGTCAGAGAAAGAATAACAACAAAATCCAGAAAAACGTATGTCAAAAATGTTATACATTGATTCGCATTTTAATGAGGGAAATAATTATTCGACCCCTCTACAAAACATGACTTAGAACTAGGTGGAAAAACCATTGTTGGCAATCAGAGGTCAGACGTTTCTTGTAGTGGGCCACCAGATTTGCATCTCAGGAAGGGTTTTGTCCAACACCTCTTTGCAGATCTTCTCCAAGTCATTAACGTTTCAAGGCTGATTGTTAGCAACTCGAAGCTTCAGCTCCCTCCACAGATTTTCTAAGGGATTTAGGTCTGGAGACTGGCTAGGTCACTTCTTGAGCCACTTCTTTGTTGCCTTGGCCATGTGTTTTTGGAATACCCATCCACGACATATTTGCAATGCCCGGGCTGAGGGAAGGAGGTTCTCACCCAAGATTTGATGGTGTCCTGTCCCATTAGCAGAAACACACCCCCAAAGCATAATGTTTTCACCTCACGGTGTGGATGGTGTTCTTGGGGTCATAGGCAGCATTCCTCCTCCAAACACGGTGAGTTGAGTTGATGTCAAAGAGATAGATTTTGGTCTCATCTGACCACCACACTTTCACCCAGTTCTCCTCTGAATCATTCAGAGGTTCATTGGCAAACTTCAGACAGGCCTGTGTATGTGCTTTCTTGAGCAGGGAAAGGATTTGGCCTTGAGATCATTGACAAGATCCTCCCGTGTAGTTCTGGGCTGATTCCTCACCGTTCTATTGATTATTGCAACTCCACAAGGTGAGATCGTGCATGGAGCCCTAGACCGAGGGAGATTGAAAGTTCTTTTTTGTTTCTTCCATTTGCAAATAACCACACCAACTGTTGTCACCTTCTCACCAATCTGCTTGGCGATGGTCTTGTAGCCCATTCCAGCCTTGTGTAGGTCTACAATCGTGTCCCTGACATCCTTGGACTTTGGTCTTGACCATGGTGGATTGTTTGGAATCTGATTGATTGATTGCTTCTGTGGACAGGTGTCTTTTATACAGGTAACAAGCTGAGAATAGGAGTGCTCCCTTTAAGAGTGTGCTCCTAATCCTAATCAGCTCGTTACCTGTATAAAAGACACCTGGGAGCCAGAAATCTTTCTGATTAAGAGGGGATCAAATACTTATTTCCCTCATTATAATACAAATCAATTCATAACATTTTTGACATGTATTTTTCAGGATATTTTTGTTGTTATTATGACTCTCACTGTTCAAATAAATCTACAATTCAAATTATAGACTGATCATTTCTTTGTCAGTGGGTGAATGTACAAAATCAGCAGGGGATCAAATACTTTTTTTCCCTCACTGTATCATGCTCATCTGCCAATCATGCACTCCTGTTACTTTTACATTGCACTACGGTGGTAGAGTTGTATAGTGTTATTGATTGATTGATTGTGTTATCTTCTTATTTTTATATTATGAATGCTGTTACGTTTTTAACTTTTAACTGCACTGTCGGGAGTAGGAAAACCAAGCATTTCATTGCCATAACTAGTTATTACAAGTGACAAATAAACCTATTGAATTTGAACTTGAACTACCAATTCGGCGATCTGTCCCATGGCATGGGGCCTATTCTCCAGCTCTGATGTACGACCCGGGGGCTCCAGCCCCCTTCCCATACTCACCTTCATTCATCTCGACCTGGGTAGTGCAGGGAAAACAAAAAAGAAAACCGAAAGCAAACGAACCCGTCATAAAAACAACAACAAAAAGTGCCTCCGTGGGGACGGGTTGTGCTGTGATGTACAAGGGTAGCGAGTGTGTAAAATTTAGAGACTAAATCAAAAAACAACAAAACAGAGAATCAACTGCTTGTCTTTCCTTTTTTTAATGCAGCGAGAAAACACACCACACATTCTCAAACAGAATGACACAATAACCCGTGAGGTGCAGATGAAAACCAGGAACGAAAATAGACAACATAATGACTAACTAAAAACAAGTGCATGCGTGACTGTGAGGGGTGCATTGGCCATCTACACCAGCAAGGTGGAACGCCGGTCAGGGAGAGAGCACACAGAGCCACATGGATCAACCGTCATGGTCAGGGAGAGAGCACGCAGAGCCACATGGATCAACCGTCACGGTCAGGGAGAGAGCACGCAGAGCCACATGGATCAACCGTCACGGTCAGGGAGAGAACACGCAGAGCCACATGGATCAACCGTCACGGTCAGGGAGAGAGCACGCAGAGCCACATGGATCAACCGTCACATTCAGTAGCAGGTCAGTTTCCATTTGGTGGCTGATCAGTTACCATACGTTTTGGTGTTTCAAATCACTTTATTGTATCATTTCAGACAAATCACATCTTCTGGCTTTGAACAGGACGATTTGTGTTAAATGTGCAATGTTCCCTATTTTTCCATAAATTAACATTCTGCATTTGTTGTTCTTGCCACCTTCCAAAAAAGCAGGAAAGTAAAAAAACGAAAATGGTGGAAAGTGTGGTTCTTTAATGTTTTTTTATTTATTTATTGCCAGATGTTTGCTCGGTACATAGTGTACACCAAAATATTTTGATGATGTTTTAATCAACAAATACAGCCGTCCTCGTTCATTGTTGCACCTTCTACATTAACCTAGTATTTGAGTATTGGAGTAGTGCCCAAACATGGCATTTGATTGGTTTTGGGGGACAGGGTCTGCACAGCTTTTTTTTTTATTCATTCAACATGCTCTTTGGCCAGCTTCCTTTAAGGAAGTCTGTTTTTCAACAAGATTTTAAAAATTAAAAAAATGTAACCCTTCCCCTTTGCAAAGAAATTCCTATGTGAACCTACACAGGGGTACCTCAAATAACCATTTTAAACTGAAAAGGTTCTCCCACAGTGACTACCCAACATGTTTTGATGCTCCTTTATTTCCTGGAGTGTAGATGTTTCTCTAAAGTTAGAGTGGGTGATGAGAGAGAAAGTGAGAGAGTAGGTGGCTTCACTGCCGACCTGCATGGACATGGTGTGCTGTGAAACAGTTTGTTCAATTTCCGGTCTTTCCCTTAGGCTATGTTACTGTATAGATCAACTGTTTCACTGACAAAACAGATGAAACCTGCAGTATTTTTGACAGAACTGGAATTTATTAACAGCCAATCATAGTCAACCTCACTTTACTGTTTATTCAGTTGGGAGAGGGAATTTATTTGTGGAAGCGATAGGTCAATTTCTTTAAAGCTGTTTCATCTACAGCAAGCCTTTCTAAATTGCTTTTGTTGCTGGCCATGTCAAATAGCAGTGTGTGTTGCATGTATGAAGAGAGAGGTTGGCACTTGACAGCAAACCTGGGTCTACCTTCCTCTTGAATATATTCACTCTGCACAGAAAGGCTTGGAGAAGGCAGTGAGACTGTGGTGGGAATAGAATGGAACATAATTAAAGATCAGGCCAGAAAGTTATTTATCAGGCACTGGTGCTTTATAATTACACTTGGGAAGTGCTGGAAGGGGAGATGAGTATTATCTTGTCTATGTTTGAAACACAATGCGGACCTATGCATCTGAGAACAAAGTGAAAATATGTTGTGACATGTTTATGCTGGCACCTTCCCCTGATTAAGTCTGCACGACAGCGCTTGCACAGTTGTGCCCATCATGACCACTTTCGGGCCAGAAGGCAACAAGTCTTTCAGACCTACTGTACACAAGACAGTTATTTGTCCAAAGGCTATTATTGTGCTTAAGCACTGTAGCTACGGTACATTTTCATAAGGCCAAATCGTCAATCCAAGCAGAGCAAACACTTCTCGAAGACTGGAACATTTAGATTTGTGTAAATAAAGTGAATTATGTGATTTAATAATTAGCTAGATATTTATTAATTAAACAAATTTCCATTATTTTAGTCTGAAAGTGGTTGTGGTATGCTTCACTGTGTGAGTACATACAGTATACTGTATGCAGTGACGCTGACGGGGGGGGACAACCGGTAACGTTGTCCTGAGCCCAGAACTCAGGGGGGCCCATTTGGTTGGCTTAAATTGAATTATTCATTAGTCAGTCAATCTTGGTATTTAGTACTACCTAGCTAAAACATTAAACAATAAACGTTTATGACCTGTTTTATGAACAGTAACATAATTGCTATTCATACATTTTTTGGCCCGTGGTTTGGGTCCTAAATGTTTGATTTTGTCTTGGGCCCTGGGATTCCTGTCGCCATCCCTGACAGTATGTATTCATCCTGGAAGCTGGAACTCAGCTGACATCGCTTTATTATGTTAGTATTTATCTCGTTGGTGTCCACCAGATGAGAACACTCCGACTGAGCTCATTGGATGTCTCGGAACTGTAACCCGACTCTGATATCATCTCTCTCCCACTCTCTCTTCCTGCAGTGTGTGAGATCAGGGCGGTAGGGAATCTAATATTGGTGTCCTCATATGACAGAAACAGTTTCAAATGGACAAAAATAAGCATGTCATATCTTATTTGTATATATTTTCAAGTTATTTGAAAGTAAGTACATTATTATATACATCTATGAATTGATTTTTTTTGCATTTTAAGGTTGGTTAATTGTTTTAAAATAATTTCTGTTTGCTTTAATAATTTGTTTCTTAATGTGTTTGCTTTCTACGTAAGAAATGGAAGTATACGGTGGATATCAAACATCTACAAAGAATTAAATAATAACAAATAATATCAGACCTGTTTTTACCTGTAATAATATCTTAACCAGCAATACATTATTTAAAATCAAATTGATAATTTATTAGAAAAGCATTCAAATAAAAGCTGATATTGCCTTGCAAAAGTGTGCACACCCTTTATAAGGAGAGTGTTAACTGTTCAGATTTAATCAAATGCTTTACAAAAGTAATCATGTACCGTACATCAATTCCGGTGATTGGGATTAGGCCTAAATGGAATGGCGGTTTCTAAATGGCGTTCTAGATGTGCAAACGGGGCAAATAGGGTAGCATGAGCAACCGGAATGCAGAGATAGCAGCTCTAAAGTCCCCGAGGTTGACATGTGTATAAAAACTGTAAAACAATTAATAAAATGCAAGCACAATGGCAATTGTAAATGGGCAAAAAGACAAACTGAACGTACAAGGTGCATGTGTCATTGAGTGATTCCCAAATATGACTAAGCTTTTCCTAAATTGCAAAATCCTCGAGTGCTAGGTTATTATAGACCTATCCAAAACAATTTAGTGGTGTAATCCAAGCAAAAATACTGGTGGCATGTGAACACTTATTCAACCAATGACAGTTTTATGATAATCATGATCCAGGCCTGAACATTAACTGTTTTCTGCTTGTCATCTTATCCATGACATATAGAAAGCAGGAGGTTACTAAAGTAAGCTAGTAAAATAAATGTTTTCAAATAATAATTCAGAGCAGGGACAACATTTCCTGAGAGCATCAGCCGTGAGCCCGGGTATAATGAGCTAAATTGTCTTTTTCAACATGCTAATGAGATATTATGGATGCATAATGCCCTCACTAAAAATAAATTGCACTGGTCATAGTGACCGTTGAGCCCGATTCCATTGGGTGGTCACACTGGCAGGGCCCTGCACAGTGCAAGCATTCCACTTGCTATAAAAAAAGTTGCAAATGCTGGTTTTCAAGTGATAGTACTCACAGAATTTTTCATAGCTGTTTTATATGTATTTCTGTCTTTTAGCTTAATAGCTGGACAAAACAATCTCTTATCTGAACAGCCCACAGCAGTGGTAGACACACTGATGTAGGATACCCAAACGAAAGAGCAATGGAATATTCCGTTTTAGAAGGCCTGCACAACAGACTAATTATCTCTGTAAGTTAGATGTAGTGTTATGTTTCTCGGTTACTTACATTTTGTTCAAATGCTTTTTTCATGTTGGACAGTGTTTAAACTGCATGTGAAGACTGTTACCACAGGAAGCCTTTAAGTGGCAGTCATTATTATTTTAGTTATATGTGACATTTTGGTTAAAAGATTGTCACAAAAGAAAACGAGCAATACATCACATTGCTTCTTACTGGGAATACATTAATTGTTTCACAAACATTACTCAGCATACTAATGCTTTGTATGTTTTATGTTGTAACCAGGAGGAAAAAAGCAATTGTCTCCCAGGATATCTGAGTGGAAGGTACAGTATGTTTCTGTTTTATATACCTGCACCATTGGCTGTGATCACAGCTTCTAGTTTTTTTTATGTCTCTACAAACTTTGCACACCTAATTTTGGACAGTTTCTCCAATTCTTCCACGTAGATTCACTCAATCTGTGTCACATTGGGTGCAGAGCATCAGTTAACAGCAATCTTTCGGTCTCCTCACAGATGTTCAGAAAGTTTCATGTCTGGCCGTGGGCCGGGCCACTCAAGGAAATACACTGGCTTTTCCCAAAGCCTCTCCAATGTTGTCTTGACCTTGTGCTTTGAGTCATTGTTGTGCTGAAAGATTAATCTTCACTCTGGATCAGGATTTCTACAATGTACTGAATAATGGATCTGAATTACAATGTATAACAGCAGATTCCTATTTTATTTTCAATAAAATGGCACACATTTCTAAAAAGTCATAATGGGGTATAGTATGGAGACTGATCATGGGTTGATAACTGCAGATAAGTCTAAAACAACATGTTTATTACAAAAATGTAATCTGTGAATTTGTGTGTAGTCACGGTTGTCTTTCTGTCATGATCGTAGGACATGATCGTAGGACAGGTACAGAGGTAGTGGAACAAACTGTTTTATTTTCAAAGGCTGGCCAGGACATGACAACTGTAACATGCAACAATGACTGACAAAACACACTAGGGCAGGAGGAACTGAAATGGGAACATAACAAGGGGGTTAACAAGACACAGGAGAAACCAATTACAATGACAGGACTACACTGAACATAGAAACAGGGAACCTAGTACAGAAGCCAGATAGAATATAAAAATGTACAGCAGATATATTGATAAATGTCCAAGGTGTCCACATTTTAGCTCTTTTTAAGAGAACAACTCGGTACTTCCTTCTCATTGCTTACATTTCTCCAGTCTCATCCCGCAGCTGTTTTGGGTCATTCTAACTATTTTGGACTTTCAAACATTTCGATTTTTCACCAAAATTCACATTTTGAACACTCAACAGCAAAAAGACAATATTTACCCTGAATCTAAAAACACTTTTACCACAACACTATCAGTGAGACCAGCTTCCACCTCACCAACATTATGGATATATGAAAAAACTTAAAGACACCTGTACCTTACTGTTAAAACACTGGGCTGGTTTTCCATTCAAATCCAATGTGCTGCCATAACTGAAAACATTTCAGAAACCTGAGGGAACAACGTCACATTTTGGGGATGTGTCGAACTGCCTGAAACTCTATGACTCAGTGCGGGACTGCCTGTCACTCTGTGCAGCTCTCTCTCATGGCAAGCAGGGTAAAACTTAAGCTAGAGTGACGTCACAGAACCATGTGTCACAATGACTGCAGTGTTAATTCTGTGCTAAATACAACCATTTGGAGAAATGTAGAGCAACAGAAAAAAATACTTTCTGTCACTGTTAACACTGTAAACTGTACATGCATAACAATTCTTTATTTTTGAACACCAGTTGTAAGATATGCCACACACCTTTTTTGTCAACGGGATGCCTGAAATTAAATTGTTTACTGTGGTGCTTCATTTGTTTTGTTTTGGTCACAAGTTTTGGGCACAAGAATAAGCAACAAAATGAGCCAGTGCTGTTGGCTTGCACTGATGGAGGAGACATTTCTCATAAACAATGGGCAAAATTTAATTGGAAATGTACACAAAATATCAATATTAATCACTCCAACCTATTTTCTGTGATTTTATAATAATATTCAGATCTTAGTAGTAGCCTTTTTGTGTCATCAATTTACAAGCACTTCACTTCACAACACAAAACAGGAAATGTAACAACATTCCACTCACTTTTTAGGTAATTTCCATGTATGCTTTGTTTATTAGCAGATGTTCCGATTATCGTAACCGTTTCATTATTGACCAGTACAAAGATTGAAATGCTATCCAGTGAACTTTGTTCATTGCCAACTGAAAATAGGGGAAAATTTGGTTTGACTAAAAAACAGAGTAGATAGATTGGTAGCTTACACGCTACATAGCTAGGAGAAATATGTCTAACTTTGCTGTTTTCAGCCTATGCATTCCTCCGTTACCGAAAACACAAGGTGGGAATCAAATTCTATAGGTCTGTTGTAATTACCTTTTACAAAAACAGTGACAGGATTTGTTAGATTTTTGCATTGCCTATTGCTCCTTAACATTTAGTATGACAGTGTTGTACTTAATGTATTAAACATTTTTAAATGTTTGTGTTTGGAACAAAAACAAAATACATTTTTATTTTGGCTCCAAGGGTAAAAATTTCAGCCATCATCATGTGCTAGTATAAATGACTGCAAATGTGTGCGCATTTTATAAAATATAGTAGTTGATATAATAACACCCAAATGAAACACAGATGTGTGTGATGTTTGAATTGTGCTTGAAGAAACTAGGACACGCGACACACCCAGGCAACCAGGAACAACCCCAGTACATACATCCAGATGTCACGACAAAGGCAGCGCAGTTATTTTTGTCAAGGACCATTACCTGCTGTCACTCTTTAATGTGACAAAATGACCAACACCATGAAGAAAAATGCATCCATTCCTCCCCTGACCTTTCCTTTCGGAGGGAACTGAGCACAAGTGTCTTCTATAAACACGTTCACTGTTCAGGGGCCCCATTCATGCAGACATTCAGCTGAAACATTTATCAAAAGGAAATGGTTTCACTAATGTCTTTCCCAGTGGGGAGGAGAGCACTATGAAGATGATAGGAGAGCAGTGACAGGGTGACAGGAGAGGGAGGTTGTGCAGGGGAGTCACTGATGGTTGTCACCACAGAGTATATAATAAAGTGTTGTTTTGGTAGGTGTATGGATATACATGTGTTCTATCTCAAAAAACCTCCACAGAAATCTGACACTGTACCCTAGTTTAATGATTATTTAACATTAATTTTATCAGTGAGTCATACTGAGACCAAATCTACAATGACCTAAATACAGATGAAAGAAAAACAGGTGAAACCAATAAATACAGGGATATTAAAAAAAAAACATAAAAAGAGAAGAATTAGAACAAAAGTACAACACCATTTCCAAAAAAGTTGGGACACTATGTAAAATGTTAAGAAAAAAGAATTCAATGATATGCAATTTATTTAAAACATATATTTTATAGAAAATAGTACCAAGACAATATATAAAATCTTGAAACTGAGAAATGTTATTGTTTCTTGAAAAAGATATGCTGACTTTGAATTTGATGCCAGCAACAAAAAGCTGGGACACTGGGCAACAAAAGACTGGAAATGTTGTGTAATGCTCAGAAAAACTGATGGAACATGTCAAAACAAATTAGGTTAATTAGCAACAGGTCAGTAACATGATTGAGTCTTTCAGAAGTGAAGATGCGGAGGGGTTCACCACGCTTTAAAAGACAGCGCAGGCAAATAGCGCAAAAATTTAAGAATAACATTTTTCAATGTAAAATTGCAAGAGTTTGGGAATCTCATAATTTTTGGTGCATAATATCATGAAAAGATTTGGAAAATCTGGAGAAATCTCTATACACAAGGGACAAGGCCGAAATCTTTGTACCTTGGGGCCCTCAAGCGGCGCTGCATTGAAAACAGACAGTCTGTAGTGGACATCACTGCATGGGTTTATGGACACTTCTGAAATCCATTGTCTGTGAACACAATACATAACTGCATTAAAAAATGCAAGTTAAACATGCAAGAACATATAATTTATAAACAAGAAACCTGACAAGCCTAGTTCAGCTGGCCCGCAATAGAATGTGTAGATCTCAGCTGCCCTCAAGATTCTAACCCAGGCCGCCCACGTGAAAGGCTGTTTTGAATTTGTGAATGACATTGAGTATCTATCAATATAGATGATAAATGACTTTTTTGCCAAGTGAAAAAACGAGAGAATTGTGTCATGGTGCTGGAAGGACACGGGCGCAGAGACGGTGTGGATGTATAAATCCATGTTTTAATAAAGGAACAAAAGAAACAAACATATGAACTCAAAGCAGACACGATGACTGGGTGTTGTAGCCTACGGCTGACAAACCAAAATAAACCACACCCATGTGAACAAACAGTAAACTTAAATAGGTTCCCCAATTGGAGG
>JACXGJ010000870.1:0-102299 GCA_016801105.1 Esox niger | reverse complement strand
GGGCGCTGGCTGCGGCTCCCGGGCAGCGGAGGGCGCTGGCTGCGGCTCCCGGGCAGCGGAGGGCGCTGGCTGCGGCTCCCGGGCAGCGGAGGGCGCTGGCTGCGGCTCCCGGGCAGCGGAGGGCGCTGGCTGCGGCTCCCGGGCAGCGGGGAGCGCTGACAGACAGCCCAGGAACAGTTCGGTGTACTGTAAAGACTTAGCCTGCTCACTCATGATTTCTTTATAAATGGAACATATATTACCAATTGTCCAAGGGTTTGCAAACTTTTGACCACAACTGTACCTGAGCTGTTTAATGTGTCTTCACCTTGCAGCTCTTTGCAGGCCTGGTTCAATCTACTGTACATAAAGGTGAATATAGGCCGAAAGAAAATTGCCCCCTGGGTTTGAATGTTTCATTAACACTACCTCCTACTTCCTATACCTTATGGTTCTTTACTGCCTTACTGTTCTGGGTGTGATGTAAGGCCTTGCAGAGCGGGGAGCTCTCCTGGCTCTCTGCCTCCAGTTTGTTCTTCAAGATATCATGTCTGGCCTGGAGATCTTGGTCTGCCGCTTTGATTTCCCTGGGTGTGGGAAGGAAGGGGAGAAGAATTTAAATTACTTGTGACCTTTACGTTATGCTACATTTTCCGAGACATATCAAAGAATATTTCCAAAGTACCGTGTGCCGCATTTTTGATACAGCCCCCCCCCGGAGTTTTGCAAGTGCGACAGAAACTGTCACAACTGTATCAGTTTTCTGTGAAGTGCTCATGCATATCGCTCGACTTTCCTACGACTGACAGCCACCACCGTTTCATTAACTCTTTAAGTAACATATACTTTTCAGGATGTTGTTACATAACAGCACACCATTGGGGAATTTCAAGGCCCTGTAGTTCCTGTGATTCCCTACCGGAGAGCAGTCATTTCCCCATGCTCCTGCTGCAGTAAGTTCTCCAAGCGCTCGGCGTGGCTTTGCTGTAGTGCTACTCGGCTCAGCAGCAGATCCAGGTCGGTGTGACGCAACGAGCCCAGACGGGCCCTCTCCTCCTGGGGTAGGTGTTGCAGAGGCATGCACCCCTCCAGTTGACTCTCGCTCATCTCCAGTGCTTCACAAAGTGCCCTAGCAAGATCCAGATACTGAGAAACGCAGGATCAAACAAGTGTATTGTAAAACAAGTGCGAATGTGTCATTTAGTTATGATAACAACCCACACATCTCCCTGAAGAGCATCCTTCCACTTACCGTCCTCTCACTGAGGTCCAGAGCATCTGATAGGTCCAGCATGGAACTATGATCCAGGGTTTCACCCCGAAACTCTCCAGGGTCTGGCCAACCATTCTAGAATTATATTATAATGTATCATATACTGGAAAACGTTACACTTATTACCACACACCAGATATCATAACCATAAATATTTAGAACAATTTCTCTACAGGAATGAGTATTAGGGTCATTAAGGTAGACAAAAAATATTTTAAGAGTTTCCATGGAAAATGACAACAACATTGTTCACTTAGCCCCCCTCAGATTCACTCAGTTTTTTCCATTTTGTGCCTAATGAACACAACCCTGGAGAATGCGGATGCTGGCTAATACGTGGGTACGGTCTCACTGGGGATGTGACCAGGTCCTTGTCCACTGCAGTCCGAGTGCTGATTTTTCTCAGGCTCAGTATCCTCTTGTAGGGATTTGCACATCGGTGCATTCTGTTTTCATTTGCATTTTACACAGAGTCCCAAATTTTTTGGAAACAGGATTGTATTATTTTACCTTTCAGAAATGATGATGATCTTTAATACTCTGACTGTTTATAAAGATAGGCATCTATGCTACTCCACTCACCTTGGTTTGTGGTGTTATGTCAGGCTGCCCTGGGTTTGCCCTCTTGTCCTTCACCTCTCTCTCTGCCTTAAGCCGCTCCTCCAGGTCCAACTGACAAAGCCTGGCAACAATTGTGTTCAAACGTATGCGCTGTAGTAAGAATTTATACTTCTTATAAATGTTCAGTCATCTTTAGCATCTAACAATTATCATACAAACCAATACATAGTTTCCAAAAAAGGGAAGTCTGTTCTTTAAGAGGCAAATCTCAGACTTACCTTAAATCATCCCTGACTTTCTGAAGCTCCTCCCCTTTCTGCTCTATGAGTTGAGACATCAGAATTAGCTTTTGAGTGAGCATGCTTAATTGGACCCTCTGATCAACCACCAGAGCTTTAAGCTGCTCTAACTCCATCTTCTGTTTTTCACTTAGCTCCCCTGCAGATGCAGACACACACATACACACACACAGTTTTGTACAGCTAACCTCATGGGGACCAGAAAATAGAAATTGCATGCTCCCTTGCCCTAATCCTAACCTTAACCTAACCCTAATCTAACCCTAACCCCAATAAAGTAACATTTATGCCTAAACTTTACCTAGGCGTATTGCTTAACATTAACCCTAAAATTAACCAACAATGCCTGGACCTTAATGAAACCCCAATTCTAACTCTAAAATGAATTGTAAGTTTGACCTTAAACCCTGAGCCAGAAATTGACTTTTGCCTCATGAGGACCGGCAAAAGGTCCCACACGCACACACAAACACACACGGCAGGCACTGTGTATACACAAAAACAAGCATGCACATACGTAGAAACAGAGAGTTTCAGAAGGTATAGTGTACCTGTCAGGTCTGATATCCTGGCATTGGCTGAAGCCAGGTCAAGACTTAAAGCTTCGATGATGTCAGCCTGGCTATGCGTTTCCAGCTGAGCCTGGGCCAAGTCATCCCTGAGGAGAGAACTATACTATTAGATGCATTTTACTGATTCGGTTCATACATAACCAGACTTTCTATATCACCGCTCATTTCACTCAAATAAACATTGAGCGCGACATTGTCTTTAGACCTCAGTAGCCCAAGGGAATATCTATTGGACAAGAGTGTCCCACATTACCTCAGAAGGCAGACAAAACCTTGCATTCAAATATATGGTATTAACAATCTGTTGATATAATGCATCAGATTTACCATATAATATGAGAGGTCCCTGCATTTAAATGTCTATGACTATTTATATGCCAGTAATTGAAAGAAAATAACAAGATAACCGTTACCTGTGTAAAGTGGTATTAGCCTCCATGGCCAATGGGGCCCGTAGAGTCTGGGTTTCCAGAGGACTGGGACTTCTTACAGACATACTACTCTTCAACTCCGACACTGTGGACAGTTACAACACAATGATTCCTACGAGGTTAAAACTAGTTAGAAACGAATACATCTGCAGGCTTTACACACCTTTACACAGCCTATAACTCCAGGCTATCGGCGACCCTCACCATTCAGCTGTCCAACCAGTGTGTCCCTCTCCTGCTTCAGTTCCTGGGCTGTCTGTCTACTCTGGACCAAGCACTTCTCCTGTGCGACGATGGTGTGGGCGTGCTGACGCACCTGCTCCCTGTACTCGACCTCCCTGACTCTGTAGCGCTCCCTCTCCACCTCTGCCCCTTTCTCCAATGCTTTCTCCACCTTACTCTGCCACATCTCCTCCCTCCTGCCCATCTCCTCCAGCATGGCGCGATAGCTGGCCTCCTGGGTCTGAGCCTCCTGCTGTAGTGTAATCTGGGAAAAAAGAAAAAAAAACGTTGAGGAGGAGTATTGTAACACCGGTTTCTGAAAGAGTCCTTATCTACACGTAGCTTCATCATTTGCTAGTTTTATTACTTGCCTGCATTCATGTTGAGACTAAATAAACAGTCAATTACAAAAATAACAGACTGATATTTAACCCAGCATTCACACTGTATTCTGCAGACTCGGGCAAATAGAAGTCTTTAAAAACCTTCCCTGCATCTGACAGCCTCACCTGGGCTTCTCTGACAGCCTCCAACTCTCCTTTCATCTCCTCCAACTCTCCCTTCATCTCCTCCAACTTCTTCTGTCTGGCGTCTTCTTCATGAAGTTTAACAACAATCTACATGGAAATGAAGGGACATACAAGGCGCATCTGTTCCTGGATGCTAACAAAATAAGGCGGTTTTATTCACTTATACAGTCACGTTCATGCACACTTAAATAGATATGGAGTTTGTGTCTAATATTTATATCTGTGTGTGTGTCTGCATGGAAATGAGTGTGCACAAATGTGCATGTATGTGTAGGAGCCAACCTGCTTTTTCTGCTGCTCCAGCTCCTCTCTGGTAATTCTCAGATGCTCCTGCAGCTCGGTGGAATTTGCTTCTCTCTCTTGGAGGTCCGCAAGGTGTGCCTACACCAAAGAAAACAGAATAGGAGTATTTACTTAAAATCAGGTATGAAATGTAAGATCGAGTGCAGGTGTAACCTTAATGGTCTGACCTGTGATCGTACGCTTCAGGGACCACTGATCACACCGTTGTGATTGTATGTGTCCAAGTGTTAAATACACTATAGAAAATTAGCAAAAAATATTAGCCCCTTCTCCATTTTTAACTGCCCCCTCAGTTACTTTGTTGCCCCCTTCAGTTCTGTTCTAGCCAGGCTCCGAGCCTGGATAGAACGTCCTCTAACGCTTTGAGGAGAGACGCCAAATTCTGCATTCACATAAACTGCAATCCAGAATATAATCTAAAAAAATCTACAAAATATTAATAACATTTCATCAGTAAATTGAGACGGTTCCTGGGTTTAGGGAAAAACTCAGAACATGTCATGGTCTATGTACAGCATAGGAAAAAGCCACACTGACCATCAACAACATTTCTGTAAAGTGCAACTTGACCTACCTTCAGGTGTTGAAGCTCCACTTTGTTCCTCTGATGCTCATTGACTATGGTTCTAATGCCATTCAAGACTCCTGTGGGATACATAAGGACATCATACCCTATTTAACCCATTTGGACCACAGTAGAAATCAAGGTCCCAGACCAGCGGTGTGAGAACCACTGCCCTGGTAGGTAGTTAAAAATGGGGAATATCAGTCACTCTGATTCATTTTGTAGGAAAATATTTAAAACTAACTGAAGATGTCTACTGATCATTGTTGCTTATTTTTATGCTTGTAGGACAGTAGAAATGACATATATAATGACTTAAACATGTCACAAACAAAACAAAATATGAACAGACTTTCAAAGTCACCTTCAGTGGTATGTGAAGCATCCATCCCAGCTTCTAGTAGGGCCTGGGTTACACTCTGAAGCAATATCAGCTGGGCAGCCATTATGGAGAGGATTGAAGCCTGGACCCAGGCCAGAGCTGGAGACACACTCTCTTCCTGTAATGAGGTCATGGCCTTCTGCAGGGCATCTGCAGAGCACAGCTCCTATAATGAAATGTGAGTGAGTGGACAATAGATATTCCAACTGTATCTTCTTTGGTCAAGGATATGAGTGCATTTTAGTGTGTGTGTGATTTTGGATGTTTGGGTGAAGGTATTCGACACCTTTACAATAGCAGTACCTGACAAGTCTCCAACCTACTCTTCAGTTTCTCTGCGGCCTCTGCTGCCATCTTGTGTTCAGTCAGGGCCTCCTGCAGTCCTCTTTCTAATTCCTCCAACTTATTCTTAAGCCTCTCTTTCTCTCTCAGCAACTCCGCCACCTGCTGTAGCATCTACAATGAGCAAATTTCACAGACAGCATTGTAACCATCTTCATTTGGCTTCCTTTGCCCACCACGACTAAAATTATGTTGTTTACTGAGATTTATATTTATTTAAGTTTTTAGTTCTCAATCATTATATTTATTGATTTAAAATGCAATTCATCCCAAACTTGCAAACCCATCATAATATGTAGCTCTCCAGGACCTTTAATATCCATTTACATTATGAAACAGTTTTGTTTCTATTCTGTCAGCTGAGAGGCCCCACTAACCTGCTGGTCTGACAAGGCAGCACAGGAAGTGGAATCACTGGACTCTGGGTATAATATCAGCAGCAGCTGGTCACGTAAATGCTTAACCTGAGACAAAACACTATCTTACTTCATCGCTTCTTCCCAATTCAGTTCATGACAATCTAACATCTCATTAAATCACACTTTAATTTCTATGAGCATAATTCAAGTAATGAATGTATTTGTTGGAAACCAGAATTACAGAGACACTGTAACTTCTTCCTACCTGTGCTTGCACCAGCTCTAGCTCAGCGTTGCTCCTCTCCTGTTGTGAGTGCCTCTGTGTCTCACACTCCGCCAACATATGCCCTTGTTCCTAGAGCACACCATCATAGTGAACCTAGAGCTTTGGAACTATAGTGGGTTATACACAAACTATTCCAAAAGATACAAGATACAGCATGTCATCCCAATGATGTTATGTGTATGATAAATGTACCTCAAATTTGACATTCTTCTTTGAGAATTTACATGGTGGCTTCTTCTCCCCACAAACTACCAACTTACAAAACTTGACAAAACCTAAATCCTAAGCACCTCACAATGACAATGTGGCTAAACATAAAACCATGACATGAAATTCTAACCTCAAACTTCATCTTAAGTCTGTTATATAATAAGTCATTCTCTGTTGTTTGGTGTTCCAGGAACCTCTGCTTCTCCCTCAAAGTATCTTCCAGCTTCTCAATGCTCTGCAGGTGACAAAAAGAGAACCACAGGGAAAATATAATGCTTTATCTATTCAATTTCAGGATTCAAATATAGTCAGAGAAAGTTTTCTACCTTCTTTAGGGTAATTGCCTCATTAGCATGGTTGAGCAACTCTTCCTGGTGCTTCTTGCTCATTGTGGAGATCTGGGGAGGAAAAGAGAACAAAACTTTAAGGTTTCACAAAGGGAAAGCAGTTTATAGAAATCTTGATTAAGATGTATGTATGTTGTTTGATAAGTTATATTCCCTTCAGTAAGCAAAAAATGATATGTTGTTTGATTACATATTCAGATTATTTCTATGATTAAGTAACGGCACCTCCCAAAATTCTATTTCTGACCATAAATCATCTCTGCAATCATTGTTAAAGGGCACAGACATTAATAGTGATCTATTGGACAATATAAAAAAATCGACATTAGTTAAATACATTTCTTTAAATAGAACGAAAAATTAAGGAAATCGACCAATTATATAAAAAGATTGAGAAATATAATATAAAACAAGTGGCACCTTGGTAGCAGTAGACCCTAGTTGGATGTCCTTGCGTCCAATTTGCTGCCGGAGTCTGTCCACCTCAGATGCCAGGTTCAAAACCTGCTTCTCCCTCGAACATAGGTCTCTCTGTAAGCTTGTTACCAGTCCTGAAACGATATCACTTAGTTAGATGGACACTGAAATGCATTGACACCAGCATGCACATGAACAATAAACCCACGTTCGCACTCTCAAACACACACCTGTGGAATTGCGGTTCTCCCTCTTTAGTCTTTCCATCTGACCTCTTAAGTTGGAGATCTTCAGGTCTCGCTCAGTTACAGATTGCCTAATTACCTCACTGGAGCACTTCTGCAGTTCTATCATCTAAACAAAGAATAAGTTAATCAAACCAAACCAATCCCAGCTTGCAACTTGATGGATGTTGGCAGAGACAGTCTTGTCAAAGGTCATGCAAAGGTCATTTGTAAGTGGTTGTCCATTACATCCAGTGAAGTTGAGTCAACTACTTCATATTACAAAATAGAAGCCGGGGTTTTTTCTGCAATCAAAACTCAAAGGAGACCGCCCGAAATCTTGTTAGGTTTCAAATGGGCTTGGGCAGGCGGGTCGACTTACAGATAGGGTAGTATAGACAAAAATAGCGTTTGAGCATTTTTTGTGGAATTTGCAGGAGATTGGTTCCCAGGAGAAAATCTGGAGCCGTAATAAACAATTTCCTTATATTAAGAACATCTTAGAGCACTTGTAAATAAGCTTTCAAATGTAATGTAATAAACATATTTTTCAGAGTCATGGATAATGGACAGAGTCGTGGATTAAAGAGTCCATTATTTTCTTTAGGAATGTAGAAAAGTAAAATTTGTCAAGGATATAAACAGTAAAGTACAGCTTCAGAGTATTTTTTAAATTGTTACTTCACAGCTTGTGTTAGTGTGTCTGGACGAACAACAAATGGGTATCACTGTGTGCAGTAACTACCTGTTCCTTAACCAACTCGATCTGCTCGCTCTTGTCATTAATGTCCCTCTCCATATTGAGCAACCTGTGTTTGATGTCATAGTCAGTCTGCTGACTCATTGTCAGCTGATGTCCCAAAGCTGACACCTCGTCTCTCAGCCCCGCAATCACCCCGTCCTTCCTCTGGGACTCACTCTCAAACAAAACCAGCCTGCGGACCTCGTCTTCCTGACGCAGCAGCCTCTCCTCCTAGCCAGAGTACACGAAAGCAAGAGTGTTGCTAGCGAGTGCTTGTTATACTGCTGTTCAAAGAGTTATTCAGAGTTCATGTAATATACATTTGAAAAAGAATACAGAGTAAGGGCTCAATAAAAAATTATCTGATTTTTACAAGGATAACACAAGACAAGACATGGCTGCACTTCCACACTGGCATTTTATAAAGGCCTAGTGGTTAAAAAATTAAAAATAAAAACATCCAGTACCACCAGCAGGACTGCAAACAAGACCACTGAGAAGACAAATTCTCACTTTCTCCTGTAAGAGGTGCTGCATGGTCTGAGAACTTTGAGATGCCATTGCATCTGTCCTCTGAATGGGCCCTCTTCCTATAGGTCCAGTCCAAATCCCTGCAAAAAAAAGAGTCTCATGTAAAAGGACTACCTTTGCACACACCTTAACCTATTGAAATCACATGAACGTTTTGTTCGCAATGACACAACAAAATTGTACTTTAGCCCCATTATCTACATACGTGAGGTGGTCACATGCTGTTTGGAGAGGTTGCTTTGACCAGTCCGTTTGGCCCCCACGACGGCCACTCGTTGTCGATTGGGGGGACGTGGGGTGACGGAAGAGCCCCTCGACACCCAAGCAATAGGTACAGAAGGACTGCCAGGTAGGAGAGGGAGCTGAGAGGAGGGGGAGGAGGGATACCGGGTGAGAGGGGGCTCCTCGATTAGCTGCTGGGAGTTCTGACTGGCAGTCCGGTTATGTATGGGAGGGGGGAGGAGCTGAAAGAAAGACAGAGGCACAACCGTCAGCAGTAAGTTGACATATTCAACTGCAATGAGACGTCGCAGCTCACCTGCAGCTTAGCAGCACCGGCCAGGCTAATAATGACGGATTTCAATGTTTGGATATGGTATTATTGTTGCTTTGGGATATCCACAATAGATACGATTTTAGAAGTATGGCCTGCCCCCCAGTGTACATTACAGACTACATAAATCATACCGTAGATGAGCTGTCAATAGCCAGCTGGTAGATCGAGCCACCATAGCCAAAGCTCAGTTCATCACCGGGGGTAAGACGCACAGCTGCATTGTGGATACAACAATCGTTGACATAAGTGCCATGAGAGGTGTTGAGGTCACTGAGGACAAAGCAGCGCTCTGATTTGTTCCACACAATGAGGGCGTGATGCTCTTCAACTCCTCCATTCTGTCAAACATGAGCATATACCGGGAAAAAAAATTAACAGGACAGTAGATTTCATTTCGGCAATGAAAAAAGCCATGCAGTGCATGCATTCCATTACCAAAAGGCTGTATAATCATAATTTTTCATACACGCAACTTTATTGTTATACAATACATGGCATTTCTACTCTTGTACGCTGATTGTATGGTCAGTAGCATATTTTTTTTGTCAATAAATGACAATAATAGCAAGTTCAGTATAGATAGAAATTGGGAGTTCGAGAGACAAAATAGGAACTTACCAGTAAACACAAATCACAATCCCTACGTCTCCCTACTGTTGTGGTTTCTGACTGAAGTTTAAATGCCCAATCGACTGTTTTTAGATAACCCCTCATCTGCCGCTTTAAAAAATATAAAATATATATATTATCAGCAAATTCTGCGCTCCTAGTCATACTATGTTAATACAGATTTGTTTAACGATATTTACATACTTCTTGCAACGTATTTTCTATTGTTTAAGAAATATTTGTTCTTCAGTCGTTTTTACGATGAATTAGTTGCAGCAGCTATTTTTCCTCAGCGCTGTATTTCTATACGCAATGTTTACTTGACATTCCAAAACATTTAACAGCCGAGAAGAAACGACAAGGAGAAACCACATAAATGAACTGTATAAAACAAACTCGACTACCGAATGTATATCAGCGCCATGGAAACACTTGACTCCGCCCTTGGGTTTTACCATGTGTTGCATCTGATGGGTGACATGTCGTAGCCATATATGACCAAGTAGTAAAACCAATGACTGGAGAAGGGGAATAGAATTTCTGCAGTAAATTGTCCTGAAATGGCTTGACCAAGATAATACTTTTAAAGTTATAAATATCCAGAAACTGTCGTCATACAAAATAAATAGATCTAATTAATCATTAAAAAGTAGCCTATTTATATCTATTTATAGAAAACGTGTTGTTTTTGGACCCCTAGTCAGTGGGATTTACATTACTTGGGATTTACATACAATCCTGTAGGATTTCAAATCTAATGGAATTTCATAAAAATGTTTACTACATCCTGTTGGATTTCAGAAGCTCCACTATATTTCGATGCACAACGAAGCAACTGAATGTGAGAGCAGTGAAACACATTTTTAGGGAGTTGGTAAAAATTGGCCTTATGATGAAGCAACAATAATCATTGGTTGCTATTATGACCAGGATAATGCTTTTGGCTTCTAGACATTTCAATTAAGTAGTTTTGAAAACAAACCAATCCAAAGTTCACTTTCAGTTTGCTACTCCCTGCAGCAGTAGGGGGATAAGACAATCCCTCTGCTCTCCTGGAATGGTCAGGAACCAGACCACAGGGCCTAACACAGCACACCTAAAAGAGTATTTTTGGCATATCTGTAAACTTCATGGGCAATGCAAAATATGCTGCTGTTGAATGGATAACATATTGTGTGCATGGATGTGCAGGGTAAAAAGCCTTACCAAATATGATGAATAGGTGAAACCCAGCTCACTACAACTTAACAAACATGCCATACTAACCCTCAGTACCCATACTAACGGGTAACACTCATCCTACTGTGATGTGTCAGGGGAGACAGCCTTCTCAATGCAGTTTGCATATGGAGATGACAGTATGTCTCACGAGTCCTTCAAGATGACGGTTGCAAATGGGTATTTTACACGTTTAACGCATTAAGTCGGTGAGGGCCTGCTTGTGGAAAAATGGGTTTAAATAATTTTCTTACAAGAGTTCAAATCACTATGGGTAGGGAGAGGGGCAGCACTTGTCTGGCTGAGTTAGTGGGGGTGCCATCATGCAGAGTGTCTGGGGAATGAAACAGAGACCCACGTTTCCCTCTCATGATACATGAAAGAACATCGGTTTTTCACATACATTTTATTCATGACCCATGTTAAGACAAGGGCTCTCATACATCTGCAGAACACAGCCCTGTCAGGGTAAGAAAAGTCAACAGAATACAGAAACCCAATGAGGGTCTTTTAAGGGTTATTCACATTGAAACTATAGGGGAACTTCTATACGTTCTTTCAAGATACCAAACTTGACCTAATGTTATGTTGCAAGTTAATAGAGTTGAGATTTCACTCTGCAACACTGTACGGAACATTGATCGTGTACGGTTATAAAAACAGATTTTCCCCAAACAATGTTATGCTTCCTTTTATTTCTGAGAACATCAGTATGAAAAGAAAATGGAGGTGTGGAGTCACTATTACACCACTCTCCTAAATTTAAGCAATTTGACAGAACTAGCCCCTAGTTCTGAAATAATGTTATCTATGGTTATCTAATGATCTTTCACTGTCAAAAAACTGCGGAAACCCAATCTATGATGGTATCCAATATACCTTTTCTGATATTTCTGTCAGTTGCCAGTTTTAAAGTTGACCTTTTAGAATATCCCCAGATTGTGGGTTAACCAATGTAAACAGAAATAGTCCATAATCCCTAATTAGATTAAAAAAGCACTGAACAAAATTATTTACGCAACACTTTTTTTTGCTCCCATTTATCATGAGCTGAACTCAAAGATCTAAGACTTTCTCTGTGTACACAAATGCCTATTTCTCTCAAATATTGTTCACAAATCTGTCTAAATCTGTGTTAGTGTGCACTTCTCATTGCCTGGGTTAATCCATCCACCTCAAAGGTGTGGCATATCAAGATGCTGATCAGACAGCAAGAGTATTGCACAGGTGTGCCTTAGGCCGGCCACAATAAAAGACCACTGACTCACGCAGTGCAACACATTTCCTTCACATAGAGTTGATCAGGTTGTTGATTGTGGCCTGTGGAATGTTGGTCCAATCCACTTCAATGGCTGTGCGAAGTTGCTGGATATTGGCAGGACCTGGAACATGCTGTCGTATACGCCGATCCAGAGCACCCCAAGCATGCTCAATTAGTGACATGTCTGGTGAGTATGCTGGCCATGCAAGAACTAGGATGTTGTCAGCTTCCAGGAATTGTGTACAGATCTTGCAACATGGGGCTGTGCATTATCATGCTGCAACATGAGGTTGGTCGTGGATGAATGGCACAACAATGGACCTCATGGTATATCTGTGCATTCAAAATGCCATCAATGAAATGCACCTGTGTTCGTTGTCCATAACGCATGCCTCCATACCATAACCCCACCGCCCCCATGGGCCACTCGATCCACAACGTTGACATCAACAAACTGCTCACCTACACAACACCATACACTCTGTCTGCCATCTGCCATGTACAGTGTAAACCAGGATTCATCCATGAAGAGAACACCTCTTCAAAGTGCCAGACGCCATCGAATGTGAACATTTGCCCACTCAAGTCGGTTACAATGATGAACTGCAGTTAGGTCGAGACCTCGATGAGGATGACAAACATGCAGATTAGCTTCAAAGAGACGGTTGCTGACAGTTCTTGCAAACATTCTTTGGTTATGCAAGCCGATTGTTGCAGCAGCTGACGATGCTCATTAACACAGATTCAGACCGATTTGTGAACAATATTTGAGAGAAATAGGCCATTTGTGCACATGGAGAACATCTTAGATCTTTGAGTTCAGCACAAAAAGCAGAACATAGCCTTACATTGTTTCATTTTCTGTATTGTTTGTATAATGCATTTTTGTGGTTTATTTACTAGTATTGGCCCACTGTGTTACAGAACAAGTACCAAATCATGAATATGCAGTGAACCATATCAACAGTATATTTTTTCAGATTATATTTGTATGATTTCTTTGTCCATGGACAAATTTATGAGAAGTGATTACATCTTCCTCAGCTACTTGACCTCAAGATTGTGTAACTCCTTGTTTTTCCGCATAGACTGGTAACACCAAGCCCGTATAATTTATCTCCCTCTCTATCACAGTGGGCACATTATAAGAAAAAACAATGCATGCCTAGAATATTGAGAGAGTTAAGACAAAACACGATGACACCCATTTCAACTGGGCTCCAATTTATTGTAATGAATGGTTAGGGCATCAACATTGTTAACTACTGTTTTGGCCATCCATATATATATATAACAAACTATACAGACATTTTGCCAAAGAGATTGGCCTTTATGTGTAAAGTATAAATGGATTCTTGCAGAACCCAGAGGTTTTTGCAAGGCTAGCCATCAAACTCAGCTAGATCCACCCTTTAGTTGCTGGTCATCACCTGAAATTTAAAAAAAGAGTCAAAATTACTTGCCAACATCAAATAGTCTAGATATTACATTTTATATTTTTCTCAACAAGAACTCTCTCCACATTTAAATTTTCACACAAGCGTAGCACTTGCATTCCCAAATAATTTCTCCATGCAATTACATCTAGCTTGGTTTGGACACCAGTTAAAATCCCCCATACATTATTTCAATCTGAGCTAAAGGTTTTCTGGATATTGTAACAATAAACTAGCAACAGTGTAGCTAGAAAAGAAAACGTGTATCGCGAGAAGGGATAGCACGTTCGGTGTGTCCTTACATTGTTGATCCAGGAAATGTAGGCACTGACACGGGTGAAGACGGACGGCTTCTTGGGGTAGTTGCAGCCCATGCTGGAGCCAAAGCTCACCACACCGTGAACGTCCCAGGAGCCATCAGAGTTCTGGCAGTTCAGAGGTCCACCAGAATCTCCCTGCAGGGAAACAGATTAAGAAGAGTAGCAAGTTAAATAGCAAGGAAGGCATTTTGGATCATCTATGACTACGGTCATAAAATTAGGGGGATCCTAATGTTTTTTTTATTTTTTTTATAAATGTGACTATAAGTGCATCAGATAATCCAAAACAAAATAAGGTGTTTTTCTGAAATTTACATTTCATGGCTTTATCTTTATTTAACATTTCAGGATAGTGAAAGGACCAAACATGTCCAAGTTGGTGTGACTCACATTGCAGCTAGCCAGATTTCCATCCCCACCAGCGCAGACCATGCTGCTGGTCACAAGGCTACCCCACCAGTCGGGCATGGAGCAGGTGGCATGGCTGACTACGGGCAGGAGGGCCTGCTGCAGGACGTCAGCAAGGGGCCCTCCAGCTGAGAAGATAAACAAAGACCGTTTTTACACTAGAACAGTTAGGATGAACTTAACTTGTTGCAGGATTTGCATTTGAAATAAATAAAAAATACAGTCCAAACGGGTGAAAATGTGCATTGTCAACCATCTCCTTCCAAGGTAGCATGGGACACTTTCCCCACAGATACTCCCCATGGTTAATAAGGTCTGAACATGAATGTGTCGCTTGTGAATTTCTGTCACTTGAGTGGTGACGTCAGAGGTGAAAAGATGCTAAAGTTGGTGGACAAATAGCAAAGATTGAGCTCAAACTTCAG
Source organism: Esox niger (assembly GCA_016801105.1). Classification (NCBI taxonomy): domain Eukaryota; kingdom Metazoa; phylum Chordata; class Actinopteri; order Esociformes; family Esocidae; genus Esox; species Esox niger. Next base: position 87,491 of record JACXGJ010000870.1, on the reverse strand, counting down.
TTCATGAAAATAAATATATAATATATTTATATTTATATTAACTATATGAGGAAGGTTGCCTGTTGCCCTAAATCTACAGAAAATATTTTAACATGGCAAGACACTTTGTGCTCATGTCTTTTACTTATCACAGAGATTTGTGAGCTCAAATTGTTCTCATTGCAAGTGTAAATCCAACAAAGTATTTACATATTATATAAAAATTATTTTAATGTAATTGTTGTCACAGTAAAACGTCTGAGTAGTGCCTTTCTTGAGTCTCATAAATTGTAAATAGTATCATGCAGGACATGTTGGATGTAAATATTATCTCTAAATATATTTGGACTAAATATTAATCAGTTACAGATAATAACTAGTATGTTAAAATAATTACCATCATAATTAGCAATGGTTTCTTTATCATACATTTTTTTGTTGATATGATTAGTTTGGTATCTTTAACCTAGCAACTGAGTCTACATTTATTAGATAACATGAAATATGAATGAAAATTGCTAAGACAAACAAGTCGATCATGATTAAGGGTTATCAGGACTTACTCCATAGGCGTCCCCAGCCAGTGACGTAACAGGGAGCATTGTGAGGCAGGACAATACCAAAATCTGGTAAACAGGCAGCCATAATAGAGTCAGAGAAGGTGACAGGGCTCTGAAGCTTGATCAGGGCAATGTCGTTACTGCAGAAAATGATAGATCACAGGTCATTACACAGTCAATACAGGTAATGAAATATTAAAGGACAATATTTTAGTATTTAAGGAACAGAAATGTTCATATCAATGCAATTTCAAATATAAATTATTGAGTGACCAATTTCCCTTCCTGTGCATAATAATGGAGATTCAGGGCAAGCATAAAACATTAACAAAGATTCCAAAACAACTAAATAAGTAATGAATTCAAGCTGCAAAGCTTGAGATAATGTTTTTAAAAACCCAGTTATGTTTCTACAACATCTACAGACCTGTACCATGATACTGAAAGCTTTTCAGCTTGTAAAATGCTGTTTGTTTTGTTTGCTCTGGAGCTCCAAAAACATGTGCAGGAATACAAGATAAGTTACTGAAAACATTTTGATATTCAAAAAGACTCTTCACACTTCTATAACATGGCATTCATAAAAATAGAATGTTATTCCTGACGAAAATAGGGAAAGCCCCACCGGATTCTGTAGGAATCCCAGTTCTCATGGACGATGATTTTGGCAGGAGTAAGTGCGATGGAGCCCGGCTCATTGTTGTTATTCAGGTTGTGCTTGCCCAGGTAAACCCTGTAGGTGTTTCTGCTGCTACAAGGACACAAAGAGAATGTACCCAGAAAAAGTCTGGTCATTAAACTGATGATACAGGGACATTTTGTTTTAGGCAAGTTTGACAAGGTATGTTCCATAACCTTATAAAAATATTATTAGTCCTAAAACATTATTTCACAAACAAGCAAAACATTTTATAAGACAATGTGCACATGTTTTTAAAGGTATATTAATTCTTTGTAGGTAAAGATTTGAGAACATATCCAAAGTTTTTTTTATGTAAGCAAGGAAACTGTTCATGGTCAGTATTATCATTTATAAGTGTTAGCTTGTTATCTTTGTGGCGTATGTGGCACACCAAATAGCAAAAATCTTAATTTTATATGCGTAAAACATTTTAAATCCTGCTAGCGGATTACCCCAGGGTCCCTGCAGATGGAGGTGCAATTAGCATCATCAGGGTATTCGGAACAACTAATTGATTTTGGTTTCCATGTTAGTTACTCTTTGTGGCGGCTTGGGAACCTATAAATTCATTTGAGGTAGAACACAGGGGTTTGCTTTGATTCACAGGGACTACTGCAATTAAACAGGGCCGTGAAGTGGATACCATGATTTTGGGGAGAAAATAAAGGTAAAAAAAAAAAGATTGGAAACATTGAAGCAACGAATTTATACTTAAAACGTTCATAGACTAGTGAGTGCATTTATTCAAATTGTTCTTGCTGGCTGCCTATGGGTATCGAAACAACCAAACTGGCCTTTCAAGTGCAATACTCTCGCCAACTAAACAATACAGGGCAATTGCCCCAACAAATATTCACTGTCAGTGCAGAAGGTCTGTGGGGGTGATGGGATATATTTTTATATTTGAGTGTTAGACATATTTGTTATACCTAATGCAGTGAGCAGCAGTCAGAACCCACTGGCTGGAAATCAAAGTGGCGCCACAGGTATGGTAGAAGTTGCTACCAGATTTGTACTGGAGAGATGCCTGTTGAGAACAAAATGCACAGAAAGAGACAATATATTTCAATTAAACATATTTGATTGAAGACAAATACAATTTTATTTATTTAGGATCAACAGTGCTTGTTAATTGTGAAGGAGTTATAATGTTTCATTAAACGGGTACATGCCTGCCAAGGCCAGCTTTTCTCACGGACATCCTCTCCTCCAACCACCCTGGTGACAATAGGGGGGAAGGTAGGCAGCCCACATCCATAGGCTGAGACAATGATAAACACACATAATGTATGTGTATATATTGCATGTGGTTTAAATGAATATAGTACAATTCTGCTATAATACAATTCTAGCAGATATATAACACTCAATATATTTCAATTAAAATTAAGAATTTCCCAGAGAAAATGAACAGGAATACATATGTATTTATAGTAAATGTCCTACGAAGTGAATTATACATTATACAAAAAGACAGGGTTGCAAAAATACAGTCATAGGTAGAGCAAAATGAAATATTGGGGAAGTATAGCTTACCACCAGCAACAAACAAAGCCAAGATCACTAACTTCATTATGACTGTTTCAAGTTCAGCATTACATGCTCCCTTATATAGCTGAAGAACATGCTAACATGCTAGATAACAACATTTCCAAACCAGACACAAAAAGGAAAATGTTAACCTTCAGCTTGCAAATAAACTTCTCAAAATAAATGTGTTATCTTTTCAAATGTGTAATCAAGGATGTGAAATTCACAGGTGTTTCAGAATAACTCTGTTTACCTGAGTTGACGTCCTGGACAGAAAGGCTCAGGGCCCTGGCCACAACTGACGAGATTCCAAGAGCCCCAACCACGCCAGAGGAACCTCCAAGAGATCTGGCCGCACCAGATGAGCCTCCCAGAACCGAGCCTACCCAAGCAGTAGTTGGTGAACTCTAAAAGACATGGTCTGATGCTAATAAGAAATATGTCAAAGATTGAACCAGAAGTGTCTTTGCTACTGAGGTCCCACCATCCTCTTAATATTAATGCATTGATCTTGTTGTCCATGATGGGCTGGGCAGTGGTCTACACAGCAAATTATCATTTTAATTATCTGGTTATCCACAGTTACTGCAAGTTGTAGTTGGAAATCAGTTTACCACATCCCTGCGGAGGAATTTGGCAGAACTGCTTAAACTCAGTGAGGTAAACATTTGACATTTGTTAGTGTGGTGAAAGACAGGTTTATATGACTTCAAATAACTTTATTGTTTGAAAGAGCTCTGGTTGGACAAAAGTAAAAAAGTTTACAAATAGCTTTGGAATAGTAAAGAAAAACATGTTGGACATGTTGCATAATACCTTAGGAAACAGTTAGCATGTAGTTATGCATCCCAAAATGCAGGCTATCCCCTTAAAAGTTTTGTAACATTCACAGGAACTAATCAGATTTCCCTTGTTCACTTCTAAATGCACTACAGACAGCACATGGCCCCTGTGAACAATTCATTTTCAATGTAGCCTAGACAGAGAGTGGAATTTAAATTAGGTGGCAAGGTCAGCCGTGCTTGTGCAGCCAGGATCAAGTGAGCTAGGATCAAGGGAGCTAGGATCAAGGGAGGCAGAGAAAATATTAATATCTGGGATTAATCATGCATAGTCTGGTAAAATCGTGAAGATATCATCAAATATGAAATACAATTCTATGACATTACTAACACAACAAAATACAATTCGGTGTCCTATTGTGAGTTCTGTTTCTCTTTATTGTATCCAGGTCAACATTTGTTGATTTTCCTTACAATTTATGAGATATATTGCTTTAAGAAGATGTGAGAAAAGTTTGTCACTTCACATGTGTAATCCTAACCTCTTTGTAAGTTAATATTACACTTCAAGGATAGTGGAAATGTTGGTGGTGGACAATTTTATCAGTGAGGCTTGGGGCAACCAGATTATTTCCCAGAATCTGTAAAATGTTTGTCATGATTGTTGTACGTCATACTTGACCCGGGACTGTGATGTATAAAGTCATCCCGGGAATGAGCACACATTTTGAGGATAGAAACATGATTCAGTTTGTGGTCCTTGCTTCTTTGTTGGCTGTTGGTAAGTTTTTAATTATGTAATTTCTTTATAAAGAACACTGTACTATAACCTATTTCTATTCCATCTTAAGTGAAATAGCTTGAATAAAAAGCCATTGGTATTGAAACATTTTCAAATGTTTATTTATTTGTGACAAAATGTAAGTTGCCAAGGGTCTTAACGGTGTATTAACAGTAGACAGAGGCTATATAAGGCAGTTTTGAATGTTCTTGCATCCTGTAGTCTACGGATGTGGCCAGCCCACCTTCCCTCCTGTGGTGGCACGCGTGGTGGGAGGAGAGGACGTCAGGCCTCACAGTTGGCCCTGGCAGGTAGCTCATAGTGACTTGGACAGACCTGTCCAGTCCTCACAGATCTGCATAAAGTACAAAGGAATAAACAAGGCGTTGACAGGGTATCGCAGTCATAAACAACCATGCATCCCAACCAGATTATATGTTTGGCTATCTGAAATATTATTCTTATATCGTTGAGAATGAAGCATCACCTGAATTAATACATTTTCCTTGTGTTTCAGATATCTCTTCAGTATGAAAGAAATGGTGAGTGGAGACACACTTGTGGTGGAACTCTCATCTCCAGCGATTGGGTCCTTACTGCTGCTCACTGCATTAGGTAAACGAGAGGACAGTGAAAACAATGTTTAAGAGAAGGGGAATTAGGCATAGTCATGTTGTCTAGGCGATAACAGGCCTCAATTCTGAAATTCTAACTTAATAATGTTTTGCTTCAGTTACTCAAACATTGTTGAAACCTTTTCAAGAAAAATGATGTCAGATAATCAAAGTTTGACATATAGGGTTAGGGTGAGTTGGATATTCAGTGTTAGTCTCTCTTACAATTTTATGTATATGTTTCCCCGGTTTTCATGAGCAGTAGCAAGACATACAGAGTGTACCTGGGAAAGCACAGCCTGGTTCAAAATGAGGAGGGTTCTCTGGCTGTTGGCGTTGCCAAGATCATCGTCCACGAAAAATGGAGCTCTTTGTTTATCCGGTAGGACAAATGTTAACTAAGCTTTACAAGGGGAATATACTGTAGCTTAATCAGATACACGGAAGGGTGAGTAATAAAACACTGCAATAAATTGTACTACCAATAAAAACAAAAATATTATTTTGTTCACTAGATTTGCCACACAAGCATAATAACATAGCACTTGTTTATCACTACATATGTCATGCCATGTGTCTCTTTTGCAGTAATGACATTGCCCTGATCAAGCTGGAGACTCCTGTCATCTTCACTGACTCCATCATGGCTGCCTGTCTTCCTGAGGCTGGCTTTATCCTGCCTCACAATGAGTCCTGCTACGTCACAGGCTGGGGGCGCACTGTTAGTAAGTGATTGCACTTTTTGGAACATCCTCTCAATAGTAACAATTTATAAAATGTTAATATTTGTTTAGAGGTTTATAAAGGGATGATAATTACTTCATGTGTTATAATAATTTTAAATCCCTTATGAAACCTTAATTATCTGTTAGATTGCGTTGGTAGAAACATTCAGAGTGACTTTCAGTCATGAGATCATACACATTCATGCTTTTTTGTACTGACTCCCTGTGGCTACGGTAACTATGGCATTACAAACACTATGCGTTTTGGAATCAAATATGAGAGTTAATTCATTGTCATTACATGGCCTGTCCATGAAACTAAGTTACATAGTAAAGTAGATTTTTTCGTTCTAGATGGATGTGCATTATCTCTGTATAAACATTCTTGGTCAAAACCTCAAAGTCACCATGTATACTACTTTATTTTTAATGTTTGTACTATGCCAATGGCAGAACTTAATAAAAATCATTACTATGTTGTTTGCCAAAATATGGATACCTTTTAGATTTAGAATTATGTATAGATAAAACATGACTTGAGAGACACACAAAAGTGTTAAGTATAAATGATAGGTCTACTTCAATTGGAATTAATTACTTCATTAAGGTGTTTATGTAATATTTGTGAATTATGTAACATCTCATCTATTTTAGTGATCTAACCAAATATAGCTGGCTAAAAGATTACAGTTTGGCCTGAACTATCTGGCCCAATCTATGTGAGACATCATCTGAAAATACACAATATGATTTCAAATATAACAAGATTATGTGGTGATATAACCATTGTCCATTGTTCAGTTGGTGTGCACAGCTTGATTTCATTGGACTTTGTTTTGGTGCCAATGCATGAAATCGTATTTCATAGGTAGACTAAACCATTTTAAGCATTTAAAAAATGTTTGTACATGTGGTGGCTAACTTCCCATGCTATAATGGTCTATTTTTATGGATTGTGTCCAAAGTTCAACTCAGTTTCTATTAAAATATACTTAAATGGGCACTGTGTAGAATCCTGCCTCCAACAATCACAAGACTGAACTTAAACAATAACATGTGTTGTCTCTTCCATCTTTTCCGTTACCGAACGAGACCGGAATAGTATTAGCTAGTCCAGGATGGTTTAGGCTGGGGAATAGTACTGCAAGTGTCTAAAGCTAATATGAGGAAACTACACATCAATGCAAACTGATTGATGGGCTGGCAAGAAATTTAAATGGGGAATATATCAGGCATTCTGAATAATTTTGTAGAAATGTATATTTTAAACGTTGACTTAAAACATCAGATGTCTTCAGGTCATGTAGCATAAAAATGCAGTTTTTATGCTAGTTGTACAATAAAAATCTTACAGCTCGTTTAGGTAAATGTTTAATTATTGACAATAATACGCAAAGTACTCATGATAGCAGTAGATAGAGTACTTGTTGTTACTTCCACCTGTCTGTCTATAAATATACCTCAAATGTCAAGGGTTTGTTTGCTAATCTAACAAAGCTCAAAAAGATTATTTGAAATGAAACTGCCATTCTATCTATCTAGCTTATCTAGGTCTACCACTTAAAAAAGCTATCCATTCAAAAGTGATCCATGTTGGTAGTATATAAGTTACATGAGAGAAGAGATCCAGTACTCTTGTTTCCCTTGTTCAGTGAATGCATTGTGAGTGTGAAGACTAAAACATAATTAAACATAATTAAATCATTAAACATTGTTTAACGATACCTCACACTGTTTCACCAATCTAACATTATGGTTACTATCTTTTACCTCAGTTTAAATGTCATTCAAAGTGATGTGTGTTGATCAGATCTGGTTAGGGTTTTTTTCTTAGGAAAGGTGTGATTAAATAATGCCCGTTATGTACATTTTGTCAGGACATCATGGTATTGGTATTGGATGGCATCTACCATTTCTGGCAGAACAAAGTGGTTATTAACAATGTTATTTAACAAAAGAGATATAATAGATAAACAGGAGGCAAATATTGTCTTAATATTTAGCCAGCATTTCTTTTGACGAATGCAATATAAATTGTTATTCAGGATTTTTAGTGGATTTATAATGCAGTAATGCCTTTTAAAAAAGCCTTTACAAATGTTTCTGTGTTATAAAATGTTACCAACTCATCATTCTAATTCTCATTTAATTTCTGGTAGTTGATGAATATAGACACTGATTTATTGAAATTCATCTAGTCAAGTTTAAATCCCCATTTCTTAAATGTGGTGAATACTCAAATTATATCTATGTAAATGACGGACTAATGAGAAGATATTTAGCTGAAGTAACAAACTTTCCTTTCCAGCCGGAGGTGCCCTCCCTGAAATTCTGCAGCAAGCCCTCCTGCCCGTTGTTGACCATGCTACCTGCTCCCAGAAAGACTGGTGGGGTTCCCAGGTGAAGGACACCATGGTGTGTGCTGGAGGAGATGGTATTGTGTCTGGATGCAATGTAAGTCCCATAGCTCACATTTGAGTCCATAACACGGTCATTCTTCCAAGTAATGAAAATAGCACATCATTTCAAAAGTGTTAAGACACACTAAGCCATCCAATCTAAAGGGCCACAAATGTCCTCAGGGTTCATGTGTCAGACCCTTGAGTCACCAGCAAAATATATGGCTACATATTTCAGTCTGAGATTCTTTCTGTTGCCCTCATTTAGTTGTATAAAAGCACTCAGAATTGAATCATCCATAAGCAGTCTGGTTGTTATAGTCAATGACACATTTTCAAAATATTGCATTACTGACATGTGTTCTGATCCATAAGAACTTTATGATTGTATTTGTGTTTGTGAAAACTAATTCTCAGATCCAGACTCCTTGTGGAAAATAAATTAACTGCCATAGACATGGTGTGACATTTGGACAGAGCAAGGTTTGGATTTGGATAGCCAGCCAGAAATAAAGCTTCACTTGTTTGAATTTCTGGTTTTGTCCATTGACACAGGGTGACTCTGGTGGCCCGCTGAACTGCCAGAACGCCGATGGTGCATGGGAGGTCCATGGAATTGTGAGCTTCGGCTCTGGTTTGAGCTGCAACTTCCCCAAGAAGCCTACTGTCTTCACCCAAGTCAGCTCCTACATAGACTGGATAAACACTGTAAGTGCATCCAGCTACAATGTTCACATTACCACCCTGACCAGAATTGTTTGTACACAACAAACAATTAGTCCACAAGAAATCAAACAATTAGTCCACCACAAAATGTTAGCCAACAGTCATTTAACAGTAAAAGATGCCTTAAAACAAATGTGATATACGCAGCAAAACAAACGGTTATAACTAGAGATTGTGTACAACACAAATAAATCCTGATGAAGGTCTATCTAATGTTTTTTACTGATATTCTCCATAGGCCATGATGAACTACTAATGCAACCAAGCTACTTTTTGGGAGTCCACTGGCATCATGCGGAGGTATTGCTTGTAAATAAAGCATAAAGGTCATAAGGTTGCTTGAGTCTTTTTCATTATTTTCTTTATTTTTGTGTAATCAAATATGAAAAATACACAATTGTATGGCCAATACTGTCCCTGTGTACATGTGACAGCAATATCCCAAGTATTACACAAATCTGGTTGCATGGTGAGATTACAGGGAGGACGCCATTACTCAAGCCCAAGATTAATTCCATTTGAATTCTGACAAAAACAAGAAATTCAGAAATTATGTATGAACATGTTTTGCTGTCATACAAAACCAAAAGGAAAAGTTTTCCACCTAATTGACAATTTTTACATTTGGCACAACCCAACAAAGCATATCACCCAAAAAACACTATCCCTAGTGTGAAGCATGGTGATGGGAGCATGTTGATGGCTTGGGAATTCAGTCTGTGAAACATTTAGGTTAGTTAACTGTCCAAGAGTAATTAAGCCTAGGGTGTGTGGATGCTCGCCCAATAGGATGGAAGATGACTGATACATTGGGCCTGTTATGACAGAACGTTTTGAAAATTATGTTCATGAGATCCCTGAGATGAACAGGAAGACATCACTTTAAATGTTGTTGTGTATTGTGCATGGGAGAGTAAATCGCTTCAAATAACAGGATAAATGTACTTAACTCTAGAGAAACAAGTACTCTCTTAGTAACTCCCTGTGGACTGCACTTGTACTCTTTCCTGGGTATTTTGAAGGAATTAACTTACAAAGTTGGGATGCTGTGCAAAGTGCAAATAAGAACAGAATGCTATTATGTGTAAATAATTTATCTTTGTATTTAATGGAAAACAGTACAAAGACAACATAGCAAATGTTGAACCAGAGAAATGTTACTGTTTTTGGAAAACTGTATGCACATTTGAATTGAATGCCAGCTACACATCTCAAAAAAGGACAGGGGCATGTTGAGTATTGTGTTGCATCACCTCTGCTTTGAACAATACTCTGTAAGCATTTGGGAACTGAGGCGGCCAATTGGTGTAGTTTTGAAATTTAAATGTGTTTCCATTCTTGCTTGATACAGGATTTCGGCAGCTCAACAATCCAGGGTCTCCTTTGTCGTATATTTCTTGTTTCATAATGCACCAAAGGTTATCAAAGGGTGATAGGTCTAGATTGCAGACAGGCCACTTTAGCACTGAGCCTCTTACTAAGGAGCCATGCTGTTGTAATATGTACAGAATGTGGTTAGGCATTGTTTTTCTGAGGCCTTTAATGAAATATATGGAGGCTGGATGGTAGCATATGTTGCTCCTAAACCTGTATATATTGTTCTGCATTAATGGTGCCTTCACAGATGCGCAAGTCACCAATGCCATGTGCACTAATGTACCCCCATACTATCACGTATGCTGGCTTTTGAATTGTGCGCTGATAAGAAGCCGGATGGTCCCTCGCTTTAACTCCTGAGGACATGGCTCCCAAAAATCATTTCAAATTTCTGACAGACCACTGGGCAGTTTTCCACTTCTCAGTACATCATAAATTAGCTAAGGGCTAAGAGAAGGCACTGGCATTTGATAAGATGTCTTTGTACTTAAATTATTTGTACATCATTGCATTGTTTCTGTGTACATTTAAGCAACATTTTAGCAGCACCCCAACTTTTTGGTAAACTGACTTATTATGGAGCCATGCTATTTCTCCAACATACAGAAAGTGGTTTGGCTTTGATTTCCTGAAATAAGCAAGGCCCTCAATGAAAAAGACGGATGGCAGCTCCTTATGTTGCTCCTTGTTTTGTTATATTTCACCAAATCACGAACATTAATTATATATAGCCCAAAAATACATACATCTACAGTTTTCTGACAGCCAACTACCAGAGCGGCAAATATTGTCCTGCCACAGCACTCTGCACTGTGAGATATTAAAGCACGTTCCAGTGGAGCAGACAAACAGCTGAATAAAGGAGGAAATTCCTGCTCTGTTCGAAAAGGGCAAAAACAATGACTCAGTTTTCTTGAATATTATAATGTCCTTGACAGCATGTAGCCTCCTGAAGTCAATTCAAACCATGCTACAAATACAGTCCCTTGACATTGGGCTGCTGTTTAATAAATAACTTTGTTGTCATACAACGTTGCTTATAGGCTTGTCTGTAGGAGTCAGCAGCAAATGTCCTATTATACAAAATTGGTGTCTATCAATAATGCCATGAACAAGGTTTTATGTAACATTTTAAATGTCAATGGTTCAAATAAATAGTTTCACACAGAGAATGACCTTAAGACCACAACACTGAAGATAACATTCGCATGTGTCTTTTCCTCATTCCGCTTGTCTTCCTAAAACAGCACTAAAAGATGTTTGACCTGGCTAAATAGCATCTACATTACGTCAACAAAATCCATCATAACAATTGGTATGGTTAATGATTTCTTAGACACACATTAATTTGGTTTCGGAAAACCATTGAGGTCCAAGGACCCGGTAACAATAAAACAATTTGGTCACAATATACATTTTATTTTATTTCTCACAATATTGAAAATCAAAATTTCACTTGAAGTCAACATACATATTAAACAGACCTCATCTTATACAATTTTACAATGCAATGAAAATGGTTTTAGTCATACACGTCAATCATTCAGTTCATGGTACAAATTATGTGGGGTAACTGGATGCATGACAAAAGTTATGAATGCAATTATTTAAGTGCCATAATCTGTTAATGAATGGAGAGACTGAGCATGGTTTTCTATTATAAAACAGATTAGCGTGTTTGGAATATTTCCCACACATTTTGGTGGTGACATTACTGATGTATATACAAAAGAAAATATTTAACATTTTTCAATTCAGAAAAGTATTTGAAATGTGTTTTGATGTTCAACAAAGGCCCTAATAGATTATTTGAATGTATACAAAAGACAAAATTAATGATTTGGTAACATTTTTCTCAATATTATTATTCAAATATCTGTAAGCTCCTTAAATAAGATCCACAATCAATTCCAGATACTTTTGGACAATCAGTACAGAATTCACAAAAACATGATACTAACAGTCTCTGGACCTGACTGGGAGTCAGGCCACAAATGATAAAAGCTTGGAATTTGGAAATGTGCTAAAATAAAGCAAGAACTAACACACCATATGACCATAGATTGCTTACAGGTTAAAGTATAAGAAACCATGATGGGAAGAAGCCACAGATACACACTGAGGTGCATAGATACCTTTATAGGAATGGCAACTACAATTAGTTCCAACAGTACAGTATAAACAAGCTTTCTTCAGAGCAGACCAATGCATCTAAAACTAAATATGCCAACAAATCATTCAGGAATTCCATTCTGCTTCCAAAGACCTAACGGTGTTCTGTAAGCATAGGACATTTAAGAAACTGATAACTTATGCAAAGAAGGCCAATGTGCACAGTTAGGGTTCCCACCTAACAGTACTCCATAGTTGAACAGCTTAACACATGAGCCATCAAATCAGAGAAAAAAAGCCTTAGTATGAAAGAACATTCCGGAATTCCAAATACTGCATATTTCCATAGTCCCATAAGCATGAAACAACAACACTAGAGAGATACAGTAAAAGGCACTACGGTCTTATTGCTCTAGTTAACGAAATCGGATGAAACACCCAACAGAAGTTATTTTTCTTAATATTCAGTGCAGCCTGGCAAAGAGCCAGTGTTGCATAGTTCAACAATGACAAGTTAGAGAGCAATGAGTCCCCTTAACACAGCTGCTCAGAGAAAGGTCCTTGTGTTGTACAATACCAGAACCAAGGAAACATGCCCATCTACTGCCAGGGCCCACCCCACTTCACCATGGCAACAGGGCAAATGCTTTTAACAGTCCACAAGTCAGTTTCAGTCTGTCACTCTTTCTAGACAAACAACACAGGCAACAACATGCATCACAGAGTATGGAAGCTTTTAATTCAGTCAATGGATGTAACACCTCTCCCATAATTCGAGGAACAGCTTTAGTAATAAAACTGATACCTCCACACACCGTGGCTGACATGAGAAATGATCACAGGAACTGAAAAATTTTTTGTCAAACAGCATAGAAATGATAATGTACCTAAAATACACATTAGTCGGAAAGTAATAGCAGGCCGTCTAAGACATTTCCTCAACAGGCTAATGCTTTGAACAAGCTCCACTGTCCCTATACGCTCTACTGGCCCTGGAATCACGTTCGAGATCGTCCCTAACCACCGTCAATATTAGTGTTAACCCAAAGTTTCAGTCAAATCCCACTGCACCACGTCCAGAGGTCCACTGCTTACGGATGTTGGGGTTAGCCAGTGGGCGTGCCATCGCGACGGTTTAGCCACAGATCCACGACACGGTCATCTGCATCGTCCATAGCGGCACTGCCAAGCCTCAGAGCTGGGGCACCTTATCCTCATACATCGGCGGCGGAGTGAGAGGCTCGATGCTGATCCCCGCCGGCGGCAGAGAGTTATCCGTGCTGTTCATATGGAGCTTCTCCGACTTGATCCTCCGGATCTTAAGGGGAAGGAGCTTGAGGCCGGTGTGTCCAGCCCAGCGGCTAGGCAGAGCAGATGCGGCGGCAGCAACAGCAGAGGAGGCTGGGTTGGCCGAAGCAGGAACTGTGAAGTCACATCCTTCCACGTCTATTTGCACCCCGTCCACCAGGTCGTCGTATGAGGGCAGCTGGGAGGCGCTGTGACGCAGGTTGCTCTGGCATATGGGGTACTGACCGCTGCCTACCGCCTCCTCATAGCTGGGCACGTTGTACCTTTGGGCGCGCTCCTCAGCCCTGTTGAGACACACGCACACGAAATACTGCGCTTACAGAAAGTAAGAATGCATTCTTATGGTGTTCTGCGGTAGCGATAAATACAGTCCTGTTTGGTTTACATGGCTTTACAACAAAAGGGGCCCAAATGTAAAAGGGTTAGGTTTTACACCTTGGGCAATGAACTGAAAAGTTACAAAACAAGGCCTACGGTTAATTCAAAGAAGCAATAAAACATGTATGCAAAGTTAACCGCAAAGGACCATATAATGTTGATAACCTGTTGTAAAAAGTTGTTAAACATTGACATCAATTATTTTAGTTTGGCATTAATTTTCTCATTTTTATTACCAGAAGTTTCCTTCATTTACCACTGCCGGCTCCTAAATTTTATACATCATGTTGCACACTAGGTGTTTAATGGATGTTGTCATCAAGGCTTTATGATGATATAATCAGAAACATTTTATTACAAAACATACAATCTTGGAATTTTCACATTTATTATTGATTGCATAGATAAAGAAACATTCAACCTTTGAACCTACTGGGGTGTGTTATGGCAGGCTCTTGCTTCAGCCATGTAGTGTTGACTCAACACGTGCACAGAAGACTGAACTAGTGGTTTTATCACCAGACTTGCTTTGCGTGGTCTAGATCAAATGCCTGCATCCACACCCAGGATGGTTGAAGGTGAAGTTTCTTCATCATTGATGATTAGGGCTGGGTATCGGAAAAGATCTCCCAATTCGATTTTCATTAACATGTCACCAATTCAATTTGGATTTGATTATGATTACATTTAGATATGGTGATATTTACAATAAAAATATTTGTCAAAAGAGATTCACTGAGAATGAACGCTAATAACAGCACAGGGAATCCTTTGATTAATAATGTTAAACATTGACAACTAGGCCCAAAACATGACAGAATTGTTATTTATATAACAAATATAAATGGCTTCTATTTTTTACAAAATATTAATAATTAAAAATAAGTAGTACCTAATTCCTAAACTACCATGAAATAATCGCAAATTAGGCTATCTTCTGACTCAGTGCAAGTTGTTGTGCACTAACAACTATAAATAAAAATAATTTGCGATAGATGCTATAGCACCTGGCTGCAAGCCGTTTGAAGGACCAAAACATTCAAATGAAAGTTCAAGTCATTAACAAAACCTTAGTGTATGTTCTCATATAAAGAAGTCTATCATCACAAATAACAATCAATAAACTGTATTAATTATTGCACCCAGCATCCAATTATCGGTTATAGACATACAACTGTTGAAAAAAAATATTTTCAGATGAATCAGACTTTTTTTAATGTCCTAATGATTGGTATCAATCGTAATTGACCAAACTCTTATTGGGAGTCAACAACTCGAAAATGTATGTCAAATCAAACTTTAAAAATCAAATAATTGTTTTTAAACAAAGCACTCCTAACACTATTAAAACTTTGAGCAAAACTCACTTGTTTGGTATACATTTATTCATACTATTTCATGATTCCACAAGATTCTGACAAATCTGATTTAGCCGCCAAAGCCAGCTAGTAGATTGTGTAATGTGGAATAGAACAGTTTATTTGAATTATTCAAGTTCCTATGGGAGGGCTCCAGATTTAGATTTTTCAATGGTGACACGGAGTTTCAGTTGTTGGGACCATAATGTGTATACAATTATTTATAAGGAAATATATTAAATAGGCAATGTACAAAGTCTTATTGTGTTTTGTCACTTGTTTATGTCATTTCCAGCCAGAAGAAACCGTTTGGTCAAATACAAATTCACAATAGCTCAAAATTGGGCATTGGTATGAATACTTTTGGTCTTATCTGTATGTCAATGTAAACAATAAAATGATTGGTAGCCCTAACAACAATTGTAGAGAACATTTCTTCTTGGTTCATTTAGATATTATAATCTTACACTTAATCCATTGTGCATTGGCATGCTAGACTTCACTGCGTTCCAATAAGCAATAGTGATGGTAAGTTTGACTCTTTAGTGACTCATAGAGCAATCAGGAATATACTGTAAACTTAAATTCTGATTTACTCATTTCTCAGAAAGTAAATACTACATTACACATCACAGGATTACCGGTAGGAACCTGACTGGAATTCTACCGTTTGGGACAAGAAAGAACATGATAAAAAGGTTTTACGGTACTTTACTCTGCCTTATTGTACTGGGGGAGTTAACATAAACATAAAAACTAGGAAAATAGTTATTGGAAATGTTTACAAAATGCTAAATTGCTATAGCAGTTTACAAAGAAAACAGGGAAAACAGCTGATGCAGTGGGGAGAACAAGTATTTGATAACCTGCAAAATCAGCAGTGTTTCCTACTTACAAAGCATGTAGAGGTCTATAATTTTTACCATAGTTACACTTCAACTGTGAGAGATGAAATCTAAAATATATATTTTTTTAAATCACACTGTATGATTTTTAAATAATTCATTTGCATTTTATTGCATGACATAAGTATTTGATCACCAACCAGCCAGTAAGAATTCCGGCTCTCACAGACCTGTTAGTTTTTCTTTAAGAAGCCCCCCTGTTGTCCGATCATTACATGTATTAACTGCAACTGTTTAAACTTGTTACCTGTATAAAAGACACCTGTCCACACACAATCAGACTCCAACCTCTCCACAATGGCCAAGATTAGAGAGCTGTATAAGGATATCAGGGATAAAATTGTAGACCTGCACAAGTTTGGGATGGGCTACAGGACAATAGGAGCTTGGTGAGAAGGCAACAACTGTTGGCACATTTATTAGAAAATTTAAGAAGTTCAAGATGACGGTCAATCTCCCTCGGTCTGGGGCTCCATGCAAGATCTCACCTCGTGAGATGTTGGCCAACAACTTCCTTCCCTCAGTAAGAGCATTGAAGATGGGTCGTGGCTGGGCATGACAACAACCCGAAACACACAGCCAGGGCAACTAAGGAGTGGCTCCATAAGAAGCATCTCAAGGTCCTGGAGTGGCCTAGCCAGTCTCCAGACCTGAACCCAATAGAAAATCTTTGGAGGGAGCTGAGAGTCCGTATTGTCCAGCAACAGTCCCAGAACTTGATGGATCTGGAGAAGGTCTGTATGGAGGAGTGGGCCAAAATCCCTACTGCAGTGTGTGCAAACCTGGTCAAGAACTACAGGACACGTATGATCTCTAATGGCAAACAAAGGTTTCTGTACCAAATATGAAGTTCTGCTTTTCTGATGTATCATATACTTATGTCATGCAATAAAATGCATATTAATTATTTTAAAAATCATACAATGTGATTTTCTGGATTTTTGTTTTAGATTCCATCTCTCACAGTTGAAGTGTACATACGATAAATATTACAGACCTCTACATGCTTTGTAAGTAGGAAAACCTGCAAAATCAGCAGTGTATCAAATACTTGTTCTCCCCACCATAATGCTGTGGATAAAGTTCAGAATGAGAATTGTGTCCAACATATCAAGACGCACATCTCCATACTGAAAGCCTTTCAGTTTATGAAATGACTTATTTAGGTGTTGTGGGAGCATGTAGTGTTTCATCCTTCCTGAGCATACTGCACACCAAGGATGGTAAATCCCTGGTTGTGGTAAGCTCTGCAAGTCAAATTGCAAGAAAGAAAAATGCTTAACCTTCCATAACATACTATGCACATCGGAAATAGAGATTTGCTCTTGAACCAACATGTGCTGATGCTCAAAAGTTTCAGTACACAGAAAGGTCCTAAACTAATGACCCGATAATCCATCACTGCACTGAACCTGCTGATGTCTTTAATGCACTCAAAAACTAAGCAGTATCTGCAGTACTCACGTCTCTGCTTCCTCCTCACGAGCAGTTATGTTGCCTGCCCCCGGAGTCTGCCCCTCTAAGAGTGCCTGCTGCTCCCTCTGCTTGTTCCTCATCCCCAAGCACAGGGACAGCAACAGCATGGCCACCCCAGCCCCAGCCAGAACGAAGGCAACTGATGAAGCCCTCCCCCGGTTGTCTGGTTTTGAGTTCCCTCCTCCAGTGCCGATGCTGTTCCCTTCCAGGTCGGAGGGCACCACGCTCCACACGATCATGACAATGCCCAGGGCCACCAGCCCCACCCCAAGGGCACACAGGGCATACTGGGAGCCTGAGTTCCCGGGACTGTTGTTGTGGTTGCTGACAACGGTGGGGTTTGGGGACATCACGCTGGAGCACAATTCACCCAAAACGTAAGCCCTGTAAGTGCTCAGCTAGGACAGCTTACTGCTTCACACCTAGGGTCAAGACAAAGTTAGAGAACACAGACATAAAAAAGCATGCAGTAAAAATGGCCTTATACCAAGTAAAACAAAACAGAAAATTGGAAAGGTGACTACACACAAGTCTGAAAGAGAAACTTTGCACCAATAAGATTAAAGTCATATTTAAAAATCAAAATAAGTTAGGGGGGGGCGACGACGATATACATCCCACAGTCAGAATGCAGAGTTTAAAAGCAGGGTGTTTTATTAAAGCAAATAACTGCCAGTAGCATTTGCCTCCTGAGAATTCTAGCACCTACTTGAAAGAGATCCACAATTACTCTAAAAACTTCCTTACACAGGTTTTAGGGTAGGTGTTTTTATGGCTAGCTTTAAGCACTCCCATTAACAGGAGTGCTGCACAATGTGTAACTGTTCAGAAGAATTATGGTAAGGACCGCCAATTATACAGTGCATAACAAAGCATGAAAAGCTGTAGTTTTCCTTACAGTAACTTGGCCATACCACTTTTAAAAACAAAACATTGTCCAGGTTAGATGTTACAATAGGTCTGAAGTCAAATAATGTATTGCCATATGTTCTTGATTTAAGCCTTTATTTTAGTATCATATAAAGCAAAAAAAAAATGATATACCATTTTCTGATCATTAGGTGCCCAACTTAACAATAGGTTTTGTTTGAAACAGTCACTAGAGGGCAATTTCCAGCTTGTCTAATTTCTGACACCAAAACGTAAAATGTCCAAACCCACTTTAAAAAGTTTTCCTACAAAATGGCTGTTTTATCAGTTGCTATGCTGATCAATGAAAAGTATTTGTAAAAAAGTAAACATGTAGCAAAAAATATGGATTCGCCCGAAAATAATGTTAGATAACCCTGGATTTAACAATATGAGTAATCAAAGTAGTTGGGGAAAAGACCAGACAAAGCTACGATTCCAAGAATCTATATAACTCAAAGCATGTTCCGAAGCAGAAAGTTATCGGTTTCGGCAAACACGGGGTTAAACATGTTCGTCCCAGCTTTTTTTAAACGTGTTGCTGGCATCAATTCCAGAGTGGACATTTTTCAAGAAACAATAACATTTCTCAGTTTAAACATTTGTTGACGTCTTTGTAATATTTTCTATTTCCTATAGGATTCAAATGATGTGCACATCATTGCATTTATTTTATTTATTTTTTACATTTTACACAGCGTATCAACTATTTAGCAAGCGGTGTAGTAGATTTAGGAGATTAAGTTGGACACATTCTCATTAGAAATGCAGTCTCCCAGTTCACCTGGCAACGGTTGTGAAATCACAATAAGGCATGCTTCAGCTGGTAAAGCATACTCAACGTATTTTGTATGCAGATTGCAGCTCCAATGTCAAAAAAAGTTTCTTTGTGCAAAACACTACACCATCCGAAGACTTATTTTCAATGCTGAAATATGCGTTTTTATAACGTCTACTCGGGTGTTTAAGCAAAATTAAGACATTACGTTGTTTTAAAAGTTGTGAAATTCAATTAACAATAAAACTTAGATCTGAATCAGTTGGGTAGGGGTAGACCGACTTATTTGAGATCTACCAAACCACCTATTGTCGAATTCATTGTCCTAACGCGCTACATTTTACAACAGTAGCTAAGCTAGCTAGCCTACCTAGTTACTGTTTACTAACCTTAACCCCCCGCGTTAAAACCATAAAGTTAAACCAATAATCTAGTTCAAAAGAAGACAACTGGGGTATGTACTGGTGACCGCACAACTGCGTGCTCTGAAAACCAATAAACTAAGTAAGCTAACTCATTATATTCTTGTCCAGAATTAGAGTATTGTCTACGCTAAGCAGAAGTATCCACTACAGCGGAAACTAACTACTAAAGTAAAAGGGCTGGGTTAGTAAAAATCACAATATGATGTAATATTGGTTGGTATTTTTACTCCCTTACCTTTGCATTGCTGATGAATGACAAAGATCGCTTGAAACGAAGATTTCATAAATCTACCGATATGTTCCAACCTACAGTTGTTTCTCGACCGCGATCCAGTCAATTAAGGACTGTAGTTTGTAGACTGTGTGTCTTTAAATTCGCGAATCAGATGCTACATTTCAAACCAGGAACTTTCTCCGACAATTCTTTAACCCTTCCACTCATGGTATTGCTTGTTGTGAGATGGCCACACACATCAATTAAGCGATAAGTATAGCAATGTTGGGGACTAGTGAATTGCATGAAATTAACCACATTTTCTATGACCTTGATGAATAAGAAGCTAGCCACAATACTAGGAAATAGTATTGGAATTCTCGTTTTGCCTTCAAAACAAAAGCCCCCATCGAAAGTAACGCAAATGGATACAACGTTGAATTATAATACGTGGACTAAATAACTCTGAATTATAGAAATATGATCTTATTAAATAAGAATCAGTTATGAAATTCCAATCTGAATGTACTGAACCCAATACTTGCATTGACAGCATATTGATATAAACGTAGTATTAAACATATATATTGGACTCTACAACCTAAGCCAAAGAGTGTGTTATAAAGGTATAAACATACACAGTGACACCCAGAATATGCAACTGTGAAGAAGTTGAACAAATATTAACATCGTAGCTAATCTTTTGTCTGCCTTAAGTACTCGGTTGTTCTGGGTGCACTTAGCCACCAGTCTTTGGCCGACCTCTACACAGTACATGGACATGCTGCTGTTAGTGATTACACCGGCCTGAGTTGTGTGATTTGCAGACTTGAGTAGCTTAACAGTAGAATTATTGCAGAAACAGTCATTGGTGAAGGCGCTCTAATGCTGAGGGATAAATAGCGCAAAGTGTACATCTTCATGTGTTGCTTTCTGTTGGTGAGGAAGTCAGTGATCCACTGATGAACTAGGCATGCTTCTAAGTGAAGCTGGATATGTACCTTTGGGAGTTTTTAAGGTTTAGTAGTTCTGTGATGATGGTTTTGATCACAGCTAAAATCTATGAACAATATTCCTGCATACGTCTTAGGGTGATTAAGGTTTTGGAGAATATATCATTTTCCATAGACCTGTTGTCTCTTTAGGCAAATTGCACAATTATTTAACAAGGGTTCTGATGTAGGGCTTTACTCGACATTATTTACCAATGTTGTATCAATGTTTTGTCACTAGAGGGCACTCTAGACTAATAATAAATGTCCTTGTATTTGACTCTTCGGCAACACACTTCAAACAGTCATTTAGGCACTAATTAATTACCCAAGTCTAGTTCAGATTTGATCACAACGATTGTGGATCCGGAAAGGGATTCAGAGATGTCCTGACTTGCCTATGTTGTACCTACTGTTATGTCACCAGAGGGCACTCTAGATAAAATATTTCAGTTTTTTACTTTTTCACTATATATTTCCAGACACTTTTCCAAGATCTTCATAACCATTAATTCATCATTAATGCCCCCCAAAATGTAAAATTGTAAGATATGAAATCTGGTGCCAAAGAGGACAGCCATGAAAATCTTCTAAGAAACAAAATAAAAACTCTCAAATGTAACAAAAAAACTGTATTGGGTTTTCTCACTTAAAAAACAAAAAAGTGTGTTGTTGTTCACTGGTTTATAGATCTTAAAATTCATTCAAATTGGGTGGTTTCTGGTGCATTTTAATCAACAATTATTCTCTAAACAATAACACAACTTCTCCACTTCGTCTACCTTTACCAAATGAGAATGAAATAGTATAAACTAGTCCAGGGTGGATTAGGATAGGAAGGATAGTTCTGAAAGTGTCTAAAGCGAGTATATGGAGATTATAAGTCAATGCAAACTGATAGACGGACCAGGGAGAAAGTTTGAATGTGGAATCTCAGACAATCACAAACAATTTGAAGGGTTTGCACAGTTGTTAGTTCATGTAACGGAATACTTGTAATCCATTTCTCCCCAACTCTGTATATAACCCTGACTTCTTGTGGGCTGGAGCATTTGAAAATGTTTCACTATATGAATATTCAAACAAAACATGATATGTGGATTGTCAAAACTGCATGTAGATATATATACACATATAAATTAGGCTAGTGTACCAAAGTCATATGCCACTTAATATTTTTTAAACAATGATATATGTATTATAAATACAGACAAACATAAATACAATCAAAGTAAGAAGGCAATTGATATTTTGTGAGGTGACTAGAAGAAACTTCAAAGAGAAGAAACTCTTCAAGGCCAGGCCTGGTGAACTTACATTTAATAACTTGATTGAAAAGGAAAAGATCAACCCATTCATATGCTATATTCGGGCAGAGCTCCATAAGGTGCTCACAAATGATAATAAATATAGCTAGCAGCACACATGACAAGCCCCAACCACAGTTAGAAACAACATTGCCTTGTTAAGATTTGCTAAAAACACATGGCTGCCATTCCAATGACACCCTGGCAGATATACAACATTTAGGGCAGACATTGCCATTTTTCTGAGCTAACAAAAATGTACATAGCCGGGGTGGTCCAGCGTTGTTATGACCCTGGAAGCACATGCAACTGCAGCGTGGTTTCAGGTCTGAACTACTGTTTTTTCAGTGGAAAAGTATCTCCCTATCTTTCACCACCTGTACAATAAAAAAAACAAGTACTAACTTGAAATTTTGTTTGTGACAGGAGCTCCAGTCAAACACGTTTATTTAAATACACACTTGTCAAAACTTCAAAGGAAGGTTTGATGAAATCTACAGGTGTGGTACCCTAGTTAGCTGGTGGCTAGAGCTACAGGGCTAGGTATTCACTTAGTTCTCTGTTATTTTCATGAACATTATTTTCATGAACATTTTGATTTTAACAGAAAAAGATTTCTATAGTCATATGGATGACAAAATTGTAGTTTCGGATAATTGTTTTTAGTCTGAATCTATAATAAAACTTGTTTTTTTATACATACAATTGACAGCTTCTTTGACGTGTTAATGTTGACATGCAAAGAACCTAAAGGCTTTCAATATCTGGGCGGATTGGTACATTTTTAGTGGCTACTTTAGATCTATACAGTTAAAACATATACATTTCACATAGTACTAAAATTAATATCATCATGTCAAGTTGTAAATCACTTAAACTGTTAATTTTGGAGTTATACATGTAGCATGTTGAACTAGTTAAAATTTGAGTTTATCAGTCAGCCATAACAACACACAGAGTCTGAAAGTATAAAAGGATTGCTGCATTCAAGTAAAATATTCTCAAAACTGATGTTGCAGTGTTTTTTTTGAGGAGATGAAAATTAAACACAGTATTTACAATTAACAATAATATAAACACAACAGGCAACAATTTCACACATTTTACTTAGTTGCAGATTGGTAGCCTACATAAGGAGGCAGAAAATCTGTGCTTCACCATTGGGAACGACAACATTGAACCCCATGAGAAAGCCCAGATGAACAGTGGCCACAGTCCCAAACAAGGATTCAGCTAAAAGCCTTTGACATGCCCTAACTTAGGCCTGTCTCATGTCTGGATGTTTGCGGTGCAGGCAGGTAGAGGTCATTTTTAAATGAATATCATGCATTTTGAGTTGAGGAGCAGCCTATCAAGCAAAGCATGTTGTATGTCAATGAAGGTATTTTGAAGTGTGGCCAGAATGGAGTGCAGTGAGGAGCCAGATGTCTACAAGATAGTCTCACTTGCATATTGGTGGAACATTATTGATGTATACAGTGGTTGGCAAGAACAAAGAACCCTGAGGAACACCAATTGAAACAATGGTTTAGACAGCCAGCACTCAGATTTTACTCATTGTACACAGACAAATAAGTTGTTTTCTGAACTTTATAGAAGCCTCTTTAAAAATAAGACCCAATGTGAAAATGTTTTTTTCTGTGGAATCCAAAGGGTTAATCAAAGGGTTCCCCCATGGGGCAGCCAAACAACACTTGTGGAAGCTTTTTTCTGACAGTATGACTGTGCTGGGAAATCCACATTAGAGCAGCCATGGAGGAATACCCTGTTTGAGATTAGTTAAGCCTCTGATTGAAAATGGTTGATAAGAATCTAATGAGAATCAAATCAGCCAATGTTTTGTTTTCAAAATGTACAATATCTATCCAGATCCTTGAGATACTTCGATCAGCACTCATGGACTTTAATTGAAACCAGTTTTTTGTGAGATTCAGGTCTGAGGTGGCCATTGGAAAATGTTGCTTTCATGGTAAATTAACCCTTTGTGTGTGTTTGGGGATGTCAATGTGTGCTTGGGGTCAGGAACTTGCAGTAAAATCAATTTCCTGACTAGTATAGACTCCTAGCAGAGGAAATATGTTTTTTGGCCAAATTACCATGGTACATTTCTACAACTACCTGATGAAGAGACAAATTATGACGTCATCTAACAAACGTAAATGCATGGGGTTTGCTGAATAGGATTACCTATATCCTTGAACTAGATGATGTATTCAGCATGCCTCTGAACAGCTCTTAACCAATTTTGTTGGCAATGTACCACGTCCCTTGTACCATTTAGCTTAAGTATAATTACCTGTCATCTTGTCAATGGTGACAATATTGGTGTTGACTGTACACTTCATCAGGGGTATGTGGTTAAAGACAATACTGTCAAAAGCTATTTCTGAACACAACACATTCTACTACACGAGCTGGGCTCAGCAACTTAACAAACGAAACAAATTCACTCGACTCTCAGCTACGCGCCATACGTCATCGATTTGGGCACCAGGCGTGTCCATATCCTCCCCACAATTACTCTCGTGATCATCAGATCAGTATAGTGGATTTATTAACATCGGGTACATTGCTTTCAAGGTGTTGAAGGATACAGATTAAACTTGGTTAACCCAGTACTAATGTCTCGTACAATCTACAGATTGTCTGGTCATGAAAGATCAGCAGTGGTCAACGTTTCTATTAGGCCACAGCTAAGAAACATTTTACGCTGTTTTAAATCGTGCCCTTTCAGCATCACAACATGGAGACGGAGGCGTTGATATTCAACAAACCTCCCAGTACCCGGTCTGAACCGGTTCGGGTGATGCGCGAACTCGTGGTACTCCCACCTCTGTGCTGCATCTATCTCATGCACAGAATCACAGCACCCGCGCGCCCACGTTGGTCACACCCCAGTGTTAATTCACACATTCCGATTGGCTCACATGCCTCGCGAGCCTCCATGATGTACGTATCCTTATTGGATAGTCACACGGGCGGACTGGTTCTCGCCCTGCGTCCTAAGTTTCACTTTATAACCAATGATATTTTCTAAATGCCCAAACTCCTCCCATCTTGAGCGATCTGAAACCATTACGCCTACTCCTGTGCGGGTTGGTTCATTAACTCCTATAGGGCCTTATGACCGGTTTAACGAAATTATCATTGGTCAAATATTGTCCGGGAACGCGGAGAATTTTGTTGTAAACGAAGCGCGTGCTTGAATAAAAAAGGCAGGACTGAAAACAGGCGTGCACCTTTTCAGCACCGATCCTCGTGGATAGCGGTACTAGTCTTTTCCGCCAGCTAATCAGACCAGACAAGTGAGAGGATACGAGCAAACGCGGTTTCATCGATAATCTTAGAGCTAACACAATTGTGTTATTCAGCCAAGTGGCTGTCGTGTTCACTGGATAGTAGCTGTTGAGTCCAATGAGCAGAGGATTCGAAGAAAAACTGCACACGCTTTGTTTGCCCTAAAGGGCTGGCTTTAAGTGCGAGGAGTTAGGGAATAGGCCAGTGCTCCTACTAGTATTGTTGTTTATTAAAGAGAATAAAACGTATTTAAAACGTTTTTGTATCGTTACACAGCTTTTGACTTGTGCTCATTGTGATTCAGCGGGATCGTGAATCGGATGGGACCAGGAATAACGGCCTGCAAATGAAGGGAAGCAAGTGGAAATCGAGTAATTAATCAACTCAGTTTAAACGAACAGCCTTAATCGTGGTGTTTGAGTTTAAGCCACGAACAAGCAGTTCGTGTAGATGCACTCCATTGTGTGAGCATCTTTGTATTATCCCCGTCGCTCTCTGTCCAGGATCCCGCGCTCTCGCCTGCCCGCCGCCCTCTCGGCTACATCTGTGTTTTAGTGCATTTTGAATCCGGACGACCCAATTTGAGATAAAGATGTGTTCTCGGGTTTGGTTTGTGACCGACCGGCGTATTCACCAGGAGTATCCTCAAGTTCAGATCCTTCGGGCTCTGAAACAGCGATGTGCCGAGGAGGATGTTGAATTCCGCTCGCTTCTCATGGACCAAATTGTGCTCACCATCAGCGATGGACATTTAGGCAAGTATTAGCGAATAGAAATTCCACATGTAGCTAATAGTCACACAAAACATGTGTTATTATTTTTGAATAAGCGTTTTATTGTGTATTAGTGTATATGGTGGGATGTAGTGGGTTATTTCAATGAAGTAACGTAGCTATAGCCAATAGCCAGCCTAGTAGCAGGTAACGTTATTGTTCGACGCGGCAGCTCTGAACATGCTAACTCAAACTGCTAGGTAGCTAACCCCCTTCCAGACAAACGCGAGTGCTTAAGACGAAATAACTAGCTAATGAGACATCGAGTCAACTATTTTATCACAATTATGAAATGAGTTCTCTTCGTGGAACCTGCTCACCATCATGGGTAACAAATAGATAGGCAAGTATTACCTGCTAGATTGGACGTTTTAATCTTGTATTTCTGTCTATGTTGGGTCGTAGGGTATTGCAGTGTAGATGTTCATTAGCCAGCCTAGCAGTAGCAGGCACCCTCATTGTTCCGTGCCGCAGCCCATAGCTTGCTAGCGAGAACCGCTAGCGAGCGAACGCAGTTTCCATACAGCTTCGAAAAAGAGCTTCCATTAAATTGAATAATAGCTACATTTTCAATACGCATGAGTGTTAACACTGATCATAATAATATTAGTAGCCGTAGAATAATTACATTGCTGACATTATACCATAACATGCTGTCTTGAACAGCGCATAGCAAAAGCAGGATGGCTAACAAGCTATTAGCCATTCTTCTGAGCCATCACAGGTTTGCTATTTAACCTGAGTTCCATGAATGCATTGAATGGTATAGTAATATGTTGTGCGATGTACATGGATTTGTCATTTGTGACCCTTGCAAATATTAGCTAGATTGTTTAATAAGCTGTCTTTGTATAATAATTTTCTTATGAATTCGTTTATGTAAATATTCAATGATGGGTAATAAATTGGAGAAATCGGGGTTGTCACGAGGCACTTGCATGCAGGTAAAACACGTCAGGTTGTTTTGTCACGTGTACAATTAGAGTAAAATGCCTTAATTGTAAACAATTTCCCCATTCCCAGAGTGCAGTGTTCTCTATCGACTAGAATGATTTGTATTTGTCTGGGACCATTGTGATAGAGCCCACTATGAGTGTTTCCAATATGATTGTATTTTCTTCCGCAGAGGGGGCTGGTCATTTGGTATGTGTTCTGCGCTATTTTATCCTATGAACCTCTTAGTTAACATTGGGATACGATTTCACATATGTTTAAGCATTGGAATTTGTTCGTGTTCCTGTAAGCTATATTGTGTGTGTCAGGTAAATGTACACGCTGTCTGACAAATGTACCTAATAGAAACCCTGCTGCCAACACTTGTGTTCTGGACACTTGATCTTAGTCTTAATGTCCCTTCATGGACATTATACTTGCTGTATTGTAGTGTGTGTGTGTGTTATTTTACTTCTACACACCTGCATACATACAGTCCCTTTCAAAAGTAGACGTGACAATTTCTGTTTTAACTGAATTACAAATGTTATTTAGATATTTTTTTTCCTTTTAAAAAGCAGAAGTTAAGGCAATTATTCTTAAATTGTGGAATATATGTAAGAAATCCCCCAAAAACTAAAATATGTTTCTTGCATAATTAATTAACACCACACACATTTGCTACATAATATGTAAAGGCTATTTGCTATTCATGCTGTATAACAACAAGCTAATGCTGGGCCAGAGGTATTCGGTAAGACTGAACATGTGTGAACGCAGCGAATGAGACATTGTCTTTATACCTCAGTTGCTGCGAAGAATATCTGTCAGGAAAGTGTAACAAGTAGCCCCTGGAAAGTAGCATGCGACAACTAAGATTTTCACCTGTTACACAATAAAAAAAATCTCTAATGCAGATCTGGCAATGAGTACTGTAATGATGCTCCAAATCACAATGTGAAAATATCTGGGAGTTTTGGTGGATGAATACCTTGTCAAGAAACTCAAGCTGGTTATTGGGTTTTATTACCAGAAAAAAACTTGTTTTTCCTTCACCACCACAAAAGAGTTGATTCATCATACTGATCTCTCTCTGTTCGACTATGTTGATACTACACGCAGGCTCAAATACTGG
Source organism: Esox niger (assembly GCA_016801105.1). Lineage (NCBI taxonomy): Eukaryota > Metazoa > Chordata > Actinopteri > Esociformes > Esocidae > Esox > Esox niger. Next base: position 59,036 of record JACXGJ010000870.1, on the reverse strand, counting down.
TTCGTTTTTATGTATAAGGCCCTTTTGGGAAAACTGCTGCCTCTATCCTCTATTATAGCTCAAAATGAAAACAAACAATCTATCCTCTGTTCCAGCTCAAAATGAGTACCCAAAAAAGCTCAGATCCCAATTTTGTTTCATACTAACAGTTCCAAAACTGAGAATAGAGCTTTGGAAAAATTGTAACAAAATGTATATTACCATTGTGATGCATCGTTGCCTTGGTAATTTGGAATGGGTAATCAAATAGATTTAGTCATTCTACAGGGATAAATCATGTATTCCTGGCTCACTTTTCCAAATATATATACTGTAAACTGTATTATTGATTTTATGGTCAACACTTACATTTGATTAATAATAATTACCCACTTCAAACTTCTCAGGAACTCCATTAAAAAAGTGTAGTGTTGAGTTTGTTAGCATTGTAAAACCTGTGAATTTGATTAGACGGCTAATTATTTGCCAATTTTTTTCCTAACTGAAAGATGGCTGAAGGTCATTGCTGATGCATAACAGATTTTTTGGCGTTTGACCTAGGGCTCATTTACGTAAAGTTCTGCCTACATATTACTATAAACATTAGCCTTTAAATGTTAGTGTGTTCGTGTCGCCATTGACTAAAAGGAGAGACAGCAAGCTGACTCAAACCAAAATTCAGTGAGGGAGCTGTCTCTTAACCAGGCTTGGAATTTTGTCAGTTTAGGGGCAAAAAATCCCAGGGCACAAAGGCCATTTAATTAAATAAGAGGATTTTGGAGCTTACATATTGACAAGGTGAATTGCTTATAAGAAGAAGAAAAAAACATGACATGAAAACATACATTATTCACTTTTTAATCATACTTTGAATAATAACATTGTAACTGTATACTTTTGTGGACGGAACAAGTCATTTTTGTTTTTTATTCTTTCGCTGCAAACACTATGTTGTGTGATGTCAAATCTAACGTTACTTTTTGGAGTTCTCAAAAATTGATCAGGTCTTTTCTCTGGTATTTTTCCACTCAGAGGTTGGAACTTTCCCAGTTGCTTATGAACGCACCGTCCTAAACAGAGAGATTTGATTCAGTAAAGCACTAATTAAGTAACTAGCTAGCTTGCTTACCTGCATGTAGTCGTTCTTGTGGTTGTTCTCTATTGCGAACTACAAACAAACTTACGAACCAACTGCTGACCGAGACATTTTGACAGTAGCACAAAAGCCATGGTGGCTGTAGGGAGTACCATGATTCTCAGGGCCTCACAGTCAGAACGAAGGGCAATGATGGCCATGGCCATCATGAAATTCCTACGCTGCTCTTGACATGTGGCAGTAAGCTTGGGAATGTCCTCAGAATCAAAAAGCCTCTTCCCCAGTGGGATGGAGTTTGATCTGGAAGCCAGGCCTTGCTCATGTTACATGTAGGATAAATGTTGAATGTGTGACACACTATTACCAAAACTCAAAGCCTCTTGGACACCTTCTGGCGGAATTGGTTAATAGCCTATTTTGATGGTAGATAATCTGTGAAAAACCCAGGAGGAAGGGAGGGTAAGACCATTGGCCTAGATAGTTAATCAGACAGCTGTCTAGGTTAGGCACAAGCACAACTGGAGCACGGCGGTGTCCTGTGTGCCCTCTAATCCAGCTGGCCCTGGATCTAAATATCTGGCTTTAGCCGTTAGTGTTTACATCCTGGATTAACGGCCAGCGATGGCTTTAGCTCATAGACACTGACTGCATCATTTTTTTTTTTTACACTTTCAACCAGTCCTTTTTAGCCTGGCGACACTCATGGTTCAGCTGGATCATTATGAAATGATTCTGTGACTGAATAATGTGGTCATACTTGCATATTAGCTGCATCGTAATAAATATGCCCTCTGTGGGGATCTAATAAGCGGTATGAAATGACAGCAGGATTGAAAGTGTTTAGTTTGACTCTGTAGCCTGTGAGCCTTTTTATGTACAGAAGACTAACGGCCAAAGCTTGCTGCATGTAGTGCTGGTGTTTATTAGATGCTGTATGTTGTTGAGTCAAGCTGTGCTAAAAAACAAACGTTACTTTTACTACTTCCCGTAAGGGGCCAAACCCAGTGATCAGCTGAAGGAATCTCACGTCCCATGATTCAGAGGTATATAGTTGGCCTTCTGCATGGAGGCGACACAAACGCAGCTTTTGCCACTAGATGACAAATATAACATATTAGTAATATCACCTTATATCACAGGATCTCTAGAGCTATGGCCAACTTATCACATTGGGATTTTCCAGAGCTAGTCATGTGATGTAAAACCAAATGCTTCAGTAATAGACCAATGACTCAGTTCTTTGATCCATAACATGTTATCCATAACATGATTCCTGGATTTTTCATATGAAAGTACCCTTTCAATCTTGATGCTTGTATTTTAGACTGTAACTTGTTTAACAGGGAGGGGAAGACATGCTATTTCCAAGGACACATTTATCTGTGAGAAGTTGTACAGGTACCGCCTGGTCTGAAGTATGATGAAGAATATGTTAGGCTATATTTAACTTAAAAAATATCACAATTTCTGTATTTGGAGTAAAGAAATACTTTGAATAAATTACTGATATAAAGACCGCTAATTTGTGTGAATCCCTCATTTGAAGGAGAACAGAAATAAGCTACTTGTAGCCTATTTAACAATGTGTTGAAGGATGCAGTAGGTGTGTCATGGCAGAAACGTGGTAATAATTGCAGGTTAGGAAGCAATTATGCTAGTTTGTCCTTTTTAGTCTGATAATATATTAACATATATATTGTGAAGGACTCATAATTCCTCTCCCTGTAGAACACTGTGTCAAGACAACTAATTTCTGTGTTCTCAAGTGATGAGAACAGTTGCATTTACATATTATGACTTGTGCAAAGCAGCTTGCATATGTCTAAGTCAGAGATGAGCAACTTTGATGGTTCATGTCTGAATACCCAGAATCAACAGCTCATCTGGAATGTCAGATGTTATTTTCCATCAAAATGAAATAGTCTGAGGAGTATTTTCCTATTGGAGTTTGTTTGTGTGTGTTTGTATACCCAACTCATTTTATGTTGTGGGATGGTCGGCTACATGTGGCTGTATTGTCAATACAACACAAGCTAGAGGGACGAGCAGTCCAGCCAGCCAGCCAGCCAGCCACCCTCTCCCTAGAGGAAGTGGTGCCCGCCTTGTCCTTGCCAGTGTTGCGTACAGGTCTGGCAAGGGCTGCAGACCGCTGGCATGTGTCAACCCAGCCGTACTGTGACGTCACAACGGAATGCATAGAATTCCAGCGCGGGATGGGAGTCCCCCACTCAGCAGTTATGGAGCCAGTCGAAAACAACACACAGTTAATTGGCCTGTGAGGATGGAAGGGCCGGCGTTCAGACAGGGAATTGATCAGACTGTTGGAAATGCCATTCTGCTACTAGAAACTCACCTAGTAGTTGGCCCCCTCCACAAAATGGTACCACCTTCTCTCCCAATGTAATACACACTAAGAAATACATATTTGGTACATTGGACTGAGATGTCAGATAAACACTGGACATTACCTACCAATGGCAGTTCAGATCTATTCATCCCATTGGGGTCACATGTCGAACAGCACACACCCATAAAGTCTGTATTTGGGAATGTGATAAAGACAATGGACTGAATAAGAATTGGAGGCCTGTAGTCTAGACTGTAGACAAGCTGTAGTTGGGACCAACATAAATATAACATAGAAACAAATTTAGAGGGTTATTCTTAAATATCTCTTATCACTCACCTCAGCATTCTGTCCCTCACATCTCTCTGACAGTCTCCTCACTCTGGCTCAAATAAGACTGATAAACACAGTGGACATTCCCTCAGCAGTTCGTAATGTGAAAAAGAACCAATGGCAGAGTTATCTAAGATAATCTAATACCTCACTACTGAGGACTTATAAAATAAACTAAGTTAGTATTGCAGTTGAACTAGGGAAGACAAGATACACTTGATAATTACCTAGGCTAAGATTTTACTACCTAAAGTTTAGAAACTAGCAAGCCCAGTGATATTTTCCATCCGTGTTCCGTAAATCAAGATCTGGTGTGTAAACTAATTCACTTTCCTGGGATATGAGTAGGGTCATGTTTTACCATTACCCAGGTTAATGATAAAACATGAGAGATGGGCATTTTTCATAGAATGCAAGTAGAATGGATTTAGGATATAGGCTTGCTGTGTTTTGAAATAAGAGCCGAAGGAAAACCCAAACAAAAGGTTTTGCCCGTTTATCAACTAGATTGGAATCATGTTGTTAAGCAGGTGTGATCATGAAAGCATCGGTCAGCAGAATCACATATAGATTTTTTTACGATTAACTATACATAGAAGGATATATGCAGATCGGCCCTAAGTGGCCTCGAATTGAGGTGAGTGGATTATGTATACATGCATTCGGCTTCGACTACATCACTGGTTGTGATCATGTTTCATCACAGCAACTCCCAGTGGGCTCATGGGAGTAAAAAAAAAAGGCATCCTCCAAAACATGGCTCTGCCAAGCCGTTCTGCTTCTGTTCACATTGCTACCTTCACCAGAAATCAGCTGAATCGGCACATGGGAGCGTACACTCCTTCGCCTATGACCTCAGTAGGGTTTCTACGTGCACAATCCGTCGTGAGGGTGTCATTAGACGAATCAAGGAAATCCCTGCCTGCTGTGTCCCCCTGCATCTGGAGCGATGCTGGGCCAATATGCGCCGTCCTTTAAAGGATTCCCTGCCTGGTGTGGCATGACCAGGGTGTGAACCTGGCTCTGAGAGACACGACTGTGATGCAGGGCCTCAGACTGCTGGGACATTGATGAGGGTTTCGGATCGTTTAGTTGTTGTTGATATGATCACGTGGTTCGCTGACAGTACTATAAGTGCACCCACTCGCCCCACATGAATAAGGGATTCATTGGGGTTTTCCATGTGATCTCCGTAGTTCCCTTGGAATCTGAGACGAGCGTTAGGGAAGTGACTTGGTCAGTGTCTTTTCATACTGAGCTGTGGCTACGCCTGCACAGTCAAAGCAGCGGGAATGTTGGGCGAGGGCAGCGATGATGGCCAGGGCTACTCCTAAACGGGCTTACCACTTCTGTCATCCCTAACACGGTTCTCCCCACCTTATCAGCATGTCCAGCAGTAACATATCCACTCTTTTGAAATTATTTGGTGTTATCATTCACCTTCATCTGAACCAAAAGTCTCATTCCTTCCATCTGTTCACTACCTTTCCACATCAGAAGCCAGTGTTTTAGCTGTCACGTATTATTTTGTTTCCATGCCTCAGACACAGCGACCTCTGTCGACCCAGTGTTGACGCTGTCGCTTTGGTGAGTGGAGATCTTAAGATGGCTGAAAAGCAGGTCACGGTGGAGAGAGGAGTGCTGCGTCAGTGAGAAGCCTCTCTCCTCACTCCCTCCCTCCGTCCTCTCCACTGCTCCTCACGCACCAACATCACCCCATCTGTCTCCTGCAGAGCTGCTGGGCCACAGCCCCAACTGAAAACCTTGCTTCTGCCCCCCCCCTTTCCTTTTCATCCCTTCATTGTATGCGGCCCTCTCTTTTGTTTTTCTCTCCACTCCACCATGTGCTGGTGCAAACACTTCTGTGTGTCTCCTCACGGTTATTTTTCCCTAATTAAAATGGCTGGTAGTTTGCCCAAGCGGTCTGTTAGTTGACGGTTAAAATCTCAGTGAGTGGCTCCGAGCTCGATTTAAAACGTTTTCGACTCTCTAAATACTATTACGGGGATGTCGACCACATGAAGATCTAACGCATCTAGTCTAGTCTGGGCCCACGCCTTTGCCAGCTCAGAGCTCCATAATCACAGAAGCTGCATACACAAACACGGCAGTACCCATTCACATCTAGACTGAGCCCACATTCAGTGCAGTGGTAACAGATTGATGGGTGTGTTATAGTGGGATGCTGTTGCCAGTGTTCCAAAGGGGTGCAGGTTGTCTGGGCTGTGGGGTACAAAGCAAGCGGCTGTGTGTGAAACTCGACATTGGGGCATCTGAAGCTGAAGTACGTCTCCCCTTCTCTGCCCCTATTCCCCAGGTCTGCGGGTGGAGCAGGAGGTGGTGACATCCTACCCCCAGGTGGCGGTGGTGCGGGTGCCCACACCGTGGGTGCAGTCGGACAGCGACATCACAGTCCTGCGCCACCTGGAGAAGATGGGCTGCCGCCTGGTCAACCGGCCCCAGGCAATCCTCAACTGCGTCAACAAGTTTTGGACCTTCCAGGAGCTGGCCGGCCATGGGGTCCCCCTCCCTGACACCTTTTCCTATGGTGAGCTCCGAAGGCTAAGTCATCCTCACATCTGACACAAACTCAGGTTTCTGTTTTAAAAGCGAATGTGTCATGTTTAATGCATTCTTCCGGTGTTATGGTAAACCTACTTCCTCTGAGCAGTGTTCATTAAGTTTACGTTTTTTATGCATTTTCCAATTGTATGGAGGGTAATGCACTGTAATTTGAGGTGGTTATTTCCGCCTTAGTATTTTTCGGGGTTATATTTGCCAAGCTCAAAATGTTGAGTTCAGTGGAAATTGTGGAAAATACAGGTTGTTATTAGGGGTTGTTATAATTCTAGCCATGACGAAACAAAGTGCGTATGTTTTTGTAACGTACACGTTAGAGATTTAGAAGTGGGTTGATCAGTGTGACACAGCCCTTCCAAATTTCCAAAGTTAGCAGTGTCTATTTGTAGCATGTATATAAGTTAGTTTCTGATCCCATTATACTAGCCTCTGTTGGTTATACGGCTCTTAATGAAGGCAATTAACCCCCCAAAGTAGAATAACTGCATTCTGCGACTGTATAGAACACAACCAGGAAAGGTGCTAGTTGTGCACGCATTTTAACCTAAGAGTGTTTTTATACTGGGTAATTATATTTTGATGAAAAAGACTCAATGCCAGATTTGTCAGAGATGAAAAATTGTAAAAGGATGACAATGGCAAGTCACCTTCCGAGGAAACATGGGAAACATTTTCGATAGTGCCCAAGTCTACTGAGGTCTTTTGATGATGCCTCGGTCAATGTGTACTGGAGCGGAATGAGAGATGATGCAGGAAGTGTGGTTCTGAAAACTTTCCAGTTCCAAAAGCCGGATCAGGCAAAAAAGTGTCACGTTGTGCGACAGCAGGCAGTTAAAAAACCCTATCGGTCTCATATGAAGCACGGACACCTGTTTGTTATTATTGCCCTCACCTGAATTCATCATCACTATCCCTGTTTAAGGTGTTTTCCTAGTGTATCTGGTTGGTCATTATTAGGATTTCGTTCCAGTGTAATCTTGTTTCTGTTTTCATGTCTTAGTTTCTGTTTTGTTATGTCTTAGTTTTTTTATTAAAAAAACCTCAGTTCTCGTTGTGCCCGTGTCTGGCCTTCTGCCTACTGTGTTACAAAATGTTTGGGATACAACTAAAAACATTGGCATGGAAATCTTGTACTGGCAACAATGTTGTTGCTTATCCTAGGCTAGCAAATAAAAAAAGACCAACGACATAACACTAAACACGCTACAAGTTACATTTGAATTGGCTGCCTTGTTCTGAGGTTGTGCTTTGTGACCCACCAATGGAGGTCTCTGTCGTGTGGCAACCCACTATAAGGATTAAGATGGAGAAAAACATACACAGACTGAAAAATGAGAGAAAACTGATTTAATTCAATGTTTAAAACAGGTATCAATGGTATTCTCGTTAGGTGGGTTTTGGAGAAGAGGTGGAAAGCAAAGACAAATATTTTCAATATCCCACAATTTGAAAGGGCTCTTCCTATTGTTGGCTAAAGGTGCACGTAGAAGAAAGTCATGACATCCACCCAGAGCCAAAAAACACACACTCTGTTTTTTTGTTCTGTTTGAAGACTAGATCAAGGCTGACAGACAATTTAGAGATATATTTTTTTACACTTTATAATTCAACAGTGTCACGTTGTTTGTTTTTCCCCAAATATTAGTGAGACTAAAGAGGCCAGGCAGGCCATGCAGTGCAGGGAGGTTACACTGCTTATGTAATGCCCTCCTCCACCCTAATGGCTTTGACAGAAACAGATCCCTCCCACTGCCCCTCCCCTTGTCTGGCTTTCCTCCCGCCGCAGCAGCTAGTGACGTGGTAGAGGTGGACCTGACATTTGCAGTGCCCCTCTCTCTCTCATGCTCTCTCTGTCTCTCTCTCTCTCTGTCTTTCTCTGTGTCTGTCTGTTTCGTTCTTCTGGCGTTGTGGGTGTGTGCATTTTGGAAAAGGCTTGTGCAGCACACATCTGGTCCTCTGTTGAAAAAAAAGGGCAGAGAAGAAACTGAGAGTACAGAAACCAGAATCATGATCCTGTTTGCTTCTCGCACAAATGGCAGGGTTCCACATTATTTCTCACATTAGAAACCTGGAAGGCTCAGACGGAACCGAATTAAGCCAATTCCCTTCGATTATGTTTGAATGTCAACAAATTACTTTCAACTGTTAAACGTCTTATCAGATTTAGTCACATGACAAGTGTGACAATACTTTTTATTATTAATACAGAATAACGTAACCAGGGCTATTTGAATCCAATGGCAATCATTTCCCAGCAACAGCAAGGCACAAATACTCTTTTGCATAGTCTGAGGTACAGAGGGTTCAAGGTGAGGGTTTGATAATTGGACTAATTGTGCTGGTTTTTGTCTTGTGTGTTTTGTAGGAGGGCATGAGAACTTCCGTAAGATGATCGACGAGGCGGAACCGCTGGGCTACCCTGTGGTGGTCAAGAACGCACGTGGTCACAGAGGTCAGTCTGCCTCAGACCGTCCCCTCCCTCTTTCATTCTAGGCCATCCTAGGCCTCTGGGTTCATGCAAACCTGTTACTACTATCGTCCTCCACTGTGTTGTGGGTTGTCACCAGTCAGACATAAGTCCATCTGTGTAAGGTATTTAATGAAAGAGTGCTAAGTGGTTTTGATTGTGTTGTCGTAAATAGGAAAGAACAGAGTGTAAATATACTTACTTCACCATCCTTTACACCCCCTTATTTTACCAGGTAAGTATGCTAAGAACACATTGTTACCGCAACACCCTGGGAGAAATGGTGGTTAACAGTCTTGCTCAGTGATAAAATGGCAGGGTTTATCACCTAGCCGGCTTGGGGGTTACAACCGGCGATCTTTCATTACCTGACCTAATTGTTAGGCCAATCTGCCGCCCCCTCACTAATTTAAGGTAGGATTGCCGGACAGGTTTTTGAACCCTAAACAAATGCCAGGCTTGGTAAGACATTGACCCTGGGCTATTCCCCAGTGGAATACCAACATGTCTATTCATAGTCATTGACACTACCTCGCAACCTCCCACTTGGTGGTCCATTGTCTGTATGAAAAAACTAGGTAGCAACAGGGCAGAATTATACTTTCAAGACTGGCCATTCTTAAGGAAAGTGGCAATTGGTGTAAATCAGCCTATGAGCAACGTCTAAACAAACACTACATCCAGCTAGCTATTCAAAAGCAAAGCCAACAGGGGCAGAGTTGTTCTTTTTGTTGTCTTTATTCAATTTGGTTGGCTGATGGACACATTCTCTTTTTGGATGGGGGGTGGGGTGGTTGTGCTCTTCTCTTCACTTTCTCTCATTGAGATGTCATGGCTAACATTCTGTCCCGTCTGCATGGTGTAACCAACGCAACCTATTCAGATGTTTCGACACAGACCTCACCACACTTGCGTGCTCCTGTTATGGTCTCGCTCTGTGGTGGCGTTGACCTCTATCGGGGTTAGAGGACGTGCCACTGCATGCGAGAACAAAGTCTGTGCTAATTAAAACATGGCTCTTGGTATTTTTGAAAGCCTGTGTGAGAGGCAATCGGCTCTTGCCACCGTGGCTTCTTTGTCAGTGTCTCAAGAGGTTCATACATTTCCATTGTTACGTGGCCATCTACGTGAGAGGTGTCAAGCTTTCACACTATCACTGTCAGCTTTATTGGAATACTGAAAGTAGTATCTATGTAGACTGTACAGTGCCATCACATAGCTGGCTATAGTCATGTGTATGAGGTAGGAATGAGCACTGTTGTTTCTGATATATTTTGTGATGAGCTAAACAACTGATTAAATCAAATACAAATGTAAAAAGAATAGGTCCTTTAAAACAAACAAAACAACATTGTACAAAGATATACAAGTAGAGAAGAACCATTTTCTGAAGCACCTTTTGCGTGTGTAACAGTGGCTTCACGCAGTGTAAATGAAACGTATCCTCTCGCACCACCACACCCCTACCCACTGTCTCACAGGAAAGGCAGTGTTCCTTGCCCGGGATAAGCACCACCTGGCTGACCTGAGCCACCTGATACGGCACGATGCCCCCTACCTCTTCCAGGAGTACGTGAAGGAGTCGCACGGCCGTGACGTCCGGGTGGTCCTGGTGGGCGGACGCGTCATCGGCTCCATGCTACGCTGTTCCACCGACGGACGCATGCAGAGCAACTGCTCCCTGGGTGAGTGATGGGGTGGCTGGACAAAGGACCGGGAGATGTTGAGCCTCTCTTGTGGATGCTGGACAGACTCTCATCTCATTGGCCACGTGGCCTAGTTCTCTCCAGTGGCTAGTTCAGTACAGTTGTTCTCAATGGAGACAAATCTCTGGGTCACATCAGCTTTTAAATGGAATTGCATGAAACAAATGTTTAATAATTAGATTATTTTAAATAATTTAGATCATCTCTTTTAAATTGCGCTTATGGTTTAAAAGAGGATTTCAGTGATTGTCTGTGGTTGAATTTAGCCCCAGAAAGACAATAGTTGAGTTGAATGTCACTTTGCTCTGGAAGACAGGCACGTTTACGGTCTTAACATCTGCCGTTTGAGGCATGCTGACACGCTCATGGCTTATGACATTTTGGGGTCATTGTTATTTGACAAGTGTCACATGATGTTTGTTTGTCTTATGCAAGCATAAATTCTCTGGTGCTCTGGCTTATATACATAGCATATGATTTACATATTTCTTTGTCCATTGTACAGAATAAAACCATTTTACCTTTACTTCAATAATATGTGTAGGTCGAACACTAAGCAGATAACTATTAAATTCATTTCAATCAAACTTGATAAACTTGATTTGGAATAACCTAAATACAAATGATCCCACTTAAAAAAATACATACAATAATTCTGAAGCGATAAAGAATTTTTTTTTACCGTTCTTCCTTGCTAAAAGCTTCAAAGAGTAGGAATAGTGAGGTCCCACGTTGACCAGTCAACAGTTACTGTGTGATGACCCTTGCGCCTGTCTTGTCTGCAGGCGGCGTGGGGATGATGTGTCCACTTAGCGAACAGGGCAAGCAGCTGGCGGTGCAGGTGTCCAACATCCTGGGCATGGATGTGTGTGGCATCGACCTACTGCAGCTCAATGACGGCTCGTTTGTCGTGTGTGAGGCCAACGCCAATGTGGGCTTCATCGCCTTCGACCAGGCTTGTGGCATGGACGTGGCGGGCATCGTTGCCGACTACGCCCTCTCGCTGCTGCCCAGTCGCCTCACGCGCAAGATGTCGCTGCTCTCCGTGGTGTCCAGCGCCAGCGAGACGAGCAGTGAGCCTGAGGTGTGCCCCGCCCCAAGCAGTGTCCTCCCTGAAGCTGTGTGCAACATGAGTGTGGGCTCCACTTCTAGCGAAAGCGACCCCGAGCTGGCCGATACGACCCCTCAGCCCCCGAGCCGTCAAGCTGGCCCTGACCCGGTGCTGCCCGACCTCCCCGACCCTGCCTACAACTTCAACACCATCCTCGCCAACGAGATCAAACTATTGACTGAGTGAGCTGGACCCAGCCACGCACGCACGTGAAAACACACACACACACACACACACACACACACATACACAGACACACACACACACACACACACACACACACAGACAGACACACACCTGAACACAAGCCAATGGACATCCCTGTTACAGAGCACAAACACAAACTCCTATACACGTTACACAGGCAGGATGTTACACAGGCAGGATGATACACAGGCAGGATGATACACAGGCAGGATGATACACATGCAAAAGCATGAGCTGAACAAACAAAAATAAAATGAAAAATGCCATGACCACAGAAACTGACATCATGAACAGACGTAGACGCACGCGCCTCCTCATACTAATCCCCCCCCCCCCAACACATGGAGATCTGAGGCTGCTCCCCTGACTCTGCTCTTCTCCCCTCTGGCAACAACCCAGTTAGTTAACACAGTTGGTGGCAGAAGTAGGAGAAGCAGAAGGTTAGCTGGATTAATTCATCTTTTAGCTTTCAATTGCTGGGTGAAGGCGAGTTGAGCAAGAGTGTTTTTATTTTGGGGGAAGAAGCCTAAACAGCATTACATACACCAGCATATAGTCCACCTGAATCTGTCATCCAATTTAGCCAAACATGTACAACCAAATGACAGCATATGCTGGAGAATGATATTGATGAGTGGTCGTCGTTGTAGATCAACCACTGAGGACCTAGCCAAGCTTGCTTTACTGGTGGTGAATTGAAGTGTTTTGCAAGTTATTTTGTCCATGACTAGGAGAGCGGTACATAGGGACTCCATAGACGGCCCTACAGCTCCAGGAAGCAGACAACAAACAGGACACACGGTCACAGGACTTGTTAAATGCAAATTAGAGCCAATTCCATTTTCTACCTGAAATAACTCTGGAAATAGGATGACTTGAAATTCACAACTTAATTAGCATTAGACTCATGAATTATCTGGAAACAAAATGGGATGTAACCCCCAACTCTGACAAGTAGCCCCTGAACCTGTGGTCTGACTCTTCCACCCCCAACAACTTATTGGCAATGTTAGAAAAGCTTAGAGATCATTAGAATAACAAAAGTGGCCTAGAACCTTTGCCCCTTGAAGCGCGTTGTATAACAAAACACTACAGGACATCTCAATTGAATTATTTGGATTAATAAAGAAACAAATAAGCATAGAGTTCAAGAACAATTGTCCCAATCTCTGAGAGCGCTACTGTCACTCAGTTTTCAATTTCATGTTTTTAGCATATAGTTTTAATTCGCCTTTTGAGCTTTTTACAAGAACAATAGTAAAATGGTGACTTTCTCTTATGAGATGTTTTTTTAATTTCATTTGAAATAAAGCACTTTAAGGTAAACATATGAATTTCATGATTGAACTATACTCGGGAGGGTAGTTGAATCCGTCTACAGTGAGTTACAGTGAATTAGATGAGTTACTGGAAGTTTTACACTAACAAAAATAATATACCTCAAAACAGAAGTTCTCACTGCCATAGAATACACTACTTTGAGTCATACATATCAGCCAGCTTCCTTCTGATTTCAAGTGAATGTTCACATTATGAGCTCCTCCCCTTGATACATAGGATGTACATTAGATATACTCAAGTCTATTGTTTGTAAATTATTTTAGAAGTGTTCATTCCGATGTCTCTGGCTGATATGATATCCCTATGGGCTGAAATAAATTCTCAAATTAAACACTTGAGTAAGCTATTGTGTACCTAAGGTTGGTTTGTATAGAACCGCAATGTGAAAAATAAAGTTTTAACCAAGAGCATGAATGCTATTACCTCTGTGAATTTGGCTAAATGTGGTTAATCAGCCCAATACTTAGGTCAATGACAAATTACTGTTTATTCGACTCAAGTGAGGTAAACTTCATATAACATGTTGTACAAATAAAATGCAAAGCAAAACATTTTTTTTCTTCCAGTGTGTTTGATTTTTTTTTTATTCCTTAAAAGGAAATTTCCTCCAGGGATATCTGTTTTCTAGAGCTCCTTTCTTGGGCTGTTGGTTACTTGCAGTTAAATCTTATACCATTCAGCTTTAAAACAAGTATCTGTCTACCAGGTAGGCCATCAACCAAAACCATTGTCAATAATTATCCAAAGCACAAGCCACCCTTCTATGTGCCCCTTAATGACTAGCTACAACATTAGTGTTGAGACCGGTATCCCATATACAGAAGGCTCCTATGGCGAACATTTGACCCTAAGACATTACTCAGGGAAGCAGCCTTGATCTCCTACCCACTCCCAAGGCATGTGACATATCCATCCTAGCTACAGGGCTGCCTAAAATGTTTATTGACAACAAACAAAACAGAAATGTTAAACTATTAAAAGATGCAGCATACCATGAAGGTTAACATGCACTTTTTTCCTTGCTTGTTTTATAATGTTCAGTGTTTTTCCTCTAATTTATGGTATTTTTTAAGGAAAAAAGTGGTTTGTGTGCACTAATCCTGTCTCAAATAAAGTGAGGCCGCTGTGAAGCTTAATTTTTGTGGGGGCGATTTACTAACCGTCTGGATTCTAACAGGGGTCTGTTTGAGGCAGTAATCATGAGTGTGCCAAATGTGAACATGGCAAATAATTGATAACTTTTTAGGAATAAGGTGTCAAGAAGCTCAGCGCCCCCCCTGGGAGTTAACACCATTTACAGTACTGTGATTTGTCCAGCATTATGAAATGTTTTTCTGAGAAAACTGTGAATCCACTCTAGGGCCAGGGGGTCTGTCAATACGTTTAGGTTGTAGGGCCAGGGGGTCTGTCAATACGTTTATTTTTCAAAAGTTTACATGTGTTGTGTTGTATATGAAGCCTGTTTCATTCCACATCATATTTTTTTGATTTATGTAAAGAGAAGACATCCTCTAGCTTAAAGGGATAGATCACTAAAATTGCACAATGAAAAATTGGTTTCCTTACCCTATAAGCAGGGTAAGGATTTGGTGTTTGTTGCACACATTTTATCCATGTCCTGGTACAGTGATAAGGATTTGTAGGTGATTTGAACATAATGTTTTAAATATGCTAATATTGCTGACATGACTCAAAGGGGATTTGCTCCACAAATGCCACAAGCATGATACTGAATTTATTTCTACTTATAATTTTTAAATCATCAATATGTGTCAATAATTATAAATACATTCAAAGGATTCAAACAATTATGTTCTGTAGCAGGACTTGGATGGGACATTTGCCACAGATGCTAAAACATTAATGTTTGGAAACAGTGCCAGACAAACAAAACCATGACATGGATAACTGTCACACCATGCCCAAAGACTGCTTTCTCAAGATGGACACCAGTGTGTCATTTTGTCATTTGGATGAACTATCGCTTTACAACCAGCCATAGGAAAGAATGAAAGGATTACCGTTTCATCCAATATAGATACATTGTTGAAATAATATCCCTATTCAGTAGATTCATATAAACTACAAAGCATATCTAAGGTCATTTACTCCGTATAGTTGTGTCCCAAAACGGTTACTCTGCCATATCATCCTATTTCCTTGATATGCACTGATTTGAAAATGTGGACAGTGTTCAAACTGGCTTAGTAAATACCCAACTATTCAGTGATATCATCTTATCAGATCAGTGGCCATCATAGGATGGGTGACAAGGAACCAGTTGGTTAAAACAGGTTACAATGCTGATTCTATTTTACACAGCTGCAGGTAATAATTGGTAAGTAATTACACAGTCCTGGTATGACAAAACACTCCAGCCTGCTCTGTACTGATGTCTGGTTAATGTCTGTCTCACCAGTGGCGGTTTATACACAACCACACAACAAAGTTACTATTTATTTCTGAATTGCTGCTAATGTATATTTCGCTCAAATATTTGAAAGGGAATAGCCTAGGGAATCAAGGAATCTGACATGTTTCTGAGTTTCTCAGCCTCTCAACACCTAGGAAATCAATCTGAATGCCAAAAACATGCATTTTATAATTAAATACTAACAATACTAGTTGTGAAATTATTTTAACATTATTTGTGTTTTGATATAATAATAGAAACATGTCAGAGGTGACTTGTACATAATGAAGGACTTGAAAGAGTTTCTTAGAATCCTTTCATCTGTCAATGTGTTCAGAAATGAGCTTGAGGTTTGCTCTAAGGTGTACAACATTGATTGATATATTTAGTTGATGCTACTGATATGCCCCCTATTTGTTCATGATTTGATTAAAATCTCTTCAATTTCAACATTATCCACAACACAAATGTTACCTTCAAAGCAACTGTGTATGATGAAATATTAAAAACCTATCTAAATGATATGACATTTTAGAATGCGAATGCCAAGCCTCTTTAAGATGGGGTCGTACAAGAATTATGCGTGAAGATATATGATAAATTATTGCTTTTATCATATGTGAACCATTTTGACAGCATGGTAAAAATGGATCCCACATTTGATTCTTACTGACCAATTTACTTTGTGCAAATATTATGTAAATAGACACCTCTTTTTTAGATTAAAATAAAATGATTTATTCATTATTCATAACAGAACATTTGTTATTTTTCTCATTTCACTATTCAAATAAAATTTCACTCATGGACAATGTTATCAGCATTATCTTATTCATGAAAAACAGGTGATGCTATTTTAGATAAATTGTCATTAATTTAGAAACGACAGTACATGGCCATAGTGTGAATCTATACTACCAACAAATGGGAATAGATGTTCCAAATTGCCAGCAGCAGAACATGAATTTCACATCTGAAATGTACCTCTGCCAACAGATTTTCTAACCAATCTGCATCATCGTACAATAACATTCTAAAATCCCAAACTCATACTGGTAAGACACATCTAATATCAGAATCCTATCACATCCTTTCAGAAGTCTAAATGGAAAGTTGCAACAAGAGTGTACTATAACCCATTTTGTTAAGACCCTACTTCTGTGTTGAGCTGAGAAGGTGGCAGGCTTTTGGATGGACATGGTTCAGCTTGGTTGGTATGGTGTTGGGCAGTCTCTGCTGCCAGCTGCATCAGGCTCTGGATGGGCTCTGACAGGCTGTGGTCTGGAACCAGTTGGATTGACTGCAGAGCCCTTCTGCCAAACTCCAGTGCCTGAGACAGCACACACACACACACACACACACACACACAGTAGAGCGGTTGCACTTGGAGCCTGTTGTGCCATGTAGTATACTATATACAGTGGGGAAAACAAGTATTTGATATACTGCTGATTTTGCAGGTTTTCCTACTTACTAAGCATGTAGAGGTCTGTAATTCTTACCATAGGTACACTTCAACTGTGAGGAATTTAAAAAGAAAATCCAGAAAATCACGTTGTATGATTTTTAAATAATTAATTTGCATTTTATTGCATGACATAAGTATTTGATCACCTACCAACCAGTAAGAATTCCGGCTCTCACAGACCTGTTAGTTTTTCTTTAAGAAGCCCTCCTGTTCTCCACTCATTACCTGTATTAACTGCAACTGTTTGAACTCGTTACCAGTATAAAAGACACCTGTCTACACACTCAATCAAACAGACTCCAACCTCTCCACAATGGCCTGGGAATAGTCTACAGGACAATAAGAGCATGGTGAGAAGGGAACAACTGTTGGCGCAATTATTAGAAAATGGAAGAAGTTCAAGATAACAGTCAATCTCCCTCGGTCTGGGGCTCTATGCAAGATCTCATCTCGTGGGGCATCAATGATCATGAGGAAGGTGAGGGATCAGCCCAGAACTACACGGCAGGACCTGGTCAATGACCTGAAGCAAGCTGGGACCATAGTCTCAAAGAAAACCATTAGTAATACACTACGCCGTCATGGATTAAAGTCCTGCAGCGCACGCAAGGTCCCTCAGCTCAAGCCAGCGCATGTCCAGGCCTGTCTGAAGTTTGCCAATGACCATCTGGATGATCCAGAGGAGGAATGGAAGAAGGTCATGTGGTCTGATGTGACAAAAATAGAGCTATTTGGTCAACACTCGCTGTGTTTGGAGGAAGAAGGATGAGTACAACCTCAGGAACACCATCCCAACTGTGAAGCGTGGAGGTGGAAACATCATTCTTTGGGGAGGCTTTTCTGCAAAGGGGACATGACGCACCGTATTGAGGGGAGGATGGATGGGGCTATGTATCGTAAGATCTTGGCCAACAACCTCCTTCTCTCAGTAAGAGCATTGAAGATGGGTCGTGGCTGGGTCTTCCAGCATGACAACGACCAAAAATACACAGACAGGGCAACTAAAGAGTGGCTCTGTAAAAAGCATCTCAAGGTCCTGGAGTGGCCTAGCAAGTCTCCAGACCTGAACCCAATAGAAAATCTTTGGAGGGAGCTGAAAGTCCATTTTGCCCAGCGACAGCCCCAAAACCTTAAGGATCTGGAGAAGGTCTGTATGGAGGAGTGGGCTAAAATCCCAGCTGCAGTGTGTGCAAACCTGGTCAAGTACTTCAGGAAACGTATGATCTCTGTAATTGCAAACAAAGGTTTCTGTACCAAATATTGAGTTCTGCTTTTCTGATGTATCAAATACTTAGGTCATGCAATAAAATGCATATTCATTATTTAAAAATCATACAATGTGATTTTCTGGATTTTTGTTTTAGATCTCACAGTTGAAGTGTACCAATGATAAAAATTACAGACCTCTACATGCTTTGTAAGTAGGAAAACCTGCAAAATCCACAGTGAATCAAATACTTGTTCTCCCCACTTTACTAATATGTATCACTGTAGGTTGGCCTTTATACCAGCAGCCTTACATTTTTCTCCTTATTGACTAGGATCACTGTACAAATGTTTTGCTAACCAGATGAAATACATGTAATATCAGATGGGTTCATTAAAAAGATCCAACTTTATGCAAGAGTCACTGCCCAAGAATAATTACCAACGAATCACTATCACTCAGAATTGAAAGGGGTAATCCACCCAAGAAACAAAAATCATCAATGTGATGAGAGCCTGTTCTATCAGTAGATAAAATGCAATTTCCATGACTTAACAGTACTAAGTGTACTGTCTGTGAAATCTGAAAAACGTCTGGCAACTCATTTAATTCATCAACTACATTTTCTTGTGATGGGGATAATACATGACATTTCAGAATGCTTAAAAAACAGTTACCTGCCCTCCAGAACACAATATCAGCCAGTATGACATGGCAAAGTTGCCTAGAAAACATCCATCCCTGTATATGTTAATGACAAAGTAGATATAGTACGCACTGCACCGTCATAACCAACATTAGATTCAACAGACTTATTCACATGTTGGTCTCTAGCTTATTTTAACTATAAAATGATAAATGGTTCTCTGCCCACTGTCACAGAGACTGTTTGATAATTCCTTTGGCTACAGAATGAACAGGAAAAAGAATGAACAAATACCTGTGTGGATACAGGACTCAATAGGTCCAACAGCAAGCAAATGTATCTCATGGCAATTTGTCAACCTGCCCTCCACAGTCTTTTCAAGCATAAGTAGTTTTTTTTGCCCACTGGTCTTTTTTCAAATTACTTCTGCAAGGGTTTAGTTCATGCTTTTATTTGTTGACAATAAAAAAGTAAATGGCACTCAACATTCTTGTATGATTCCTTATCTGTTCGGTTTTGTGTATTTACTGTATTTACTGAAAAATGTATAGTAGGTCCCCACTCAAAATTGTAGCAAAGAGCTTGCTTCATAACCCAGTGTTTGAATTATATATATTTTATTGTCTTACAATACAGCATTTATATAATTAAAGATTACAAAGAATAAATATGGATTAACTTTATTTATATAAAAGGGGTAGCAGGCCCTGGAAGAGCTCCAGACTTCTGAAGTTTCATTTTGAAGTTACATTTTCAAGTGGACCCATCAGCACGACATTCAAAAACATTTTCTTCCTAAATTAAATGACTAGGTCAAACGCCATTGTGAGTAATTCATGTCTTGATTCTCTAGTGTCTACGCCTACGGAGTTGCTTATTTGGCTGGTCGTGAGACACTCCCCCTCTCTCACTTCCTACGATGGAGTGGAACAACTGTAACAACTGCAACCAGTTGGCGCAGTTAAATCTTTCAAATGAAGCGATAAGAGGATGAATGATAGAGAAAATCAGGTGTGTATAGAAGACGAGGCCACAGCAAAACGCGGCCAATAAAAGATGAAATGAGACATTATTTTCACAATCCAACTTTTGTTCGGGTGCAACGCTAAAAGTGGAGACAACTCAGCCAGCGTACACGAGTGGTGGTTGGAATCCTGAATGCTGATTGGTTTAATTAAGAAATACGACACGGAGATGTTTTATACGGCAAACGGCTGTTGGTTTGTGCTCACACCGTCCGGATTAGAGATTGTCGCGTTCACTGTACATTGACAAACACAGAGCCGGGTGTAGACATCAGTTTGGCGCATGCGCAAATCATACTTAAAATTACATCCAAAATCTTTAGCATAGCATATTAATGCTAACGCTTGAAGCACTTCGTATGCAAATTGCTGGTAAAAAAGAACCAATCAAAGTTAAATCACATTTTCTGAGCGAATATTGCAGTTACAAAAATATCCTGTCCAGACCAGTGAGTCGGATCTCCCAGCTCTGGGAGAAACGTAGGTAGAGTCAGCCATGCTAAGGAAACCTGCCTTCATAATTTTGCGCCCAAAAATGCATATGTCCCTGGGGACAGAAATGGAACAACATAGTATGAATGTCCTAGGTTCAACTTCTAAGAAATGTAAGTGTAAGCAAGGAGTTTGGAAAGCATATAGCATAATCCCTTTTTAGGATAAAACTTTTACAGGAAACATGCTCCGGCGCATGGTTAAGGACTCCTAGATGAGCAGACCACACATACCCAGAGCTCTAGTCCAGCCAGGGAAGACGTGGGAATGGGGAGAGTATGGCCCTAGAGATCGTGACACCATGATTTGAATTGGTTATTGGAACTGCTATAAATATGGGTACATACTTTATTCAAGTGTATGAGTGTCACAGGTGTGACTAAATGCCAACATTAAGTTAATTGGGTCAAGTCCAGAGAGAGATTTAAGCCTTTGTGTTAATGCAGTCTGGAGGCATGGAGGATTGTTTCAGGTCATGGAGGAAGTTGTGTGGGTGAGCCCATGGCAGAAATGTAACAAGAAATCAGATACTGCTCCTGAGTTAAGGATTAGGTCAAATGCCGTTGTCGTTCATATCTTGATATCTAATTCTCTAGTGTTTATGCCTATAGGAGTTGCATGTTTGGCTGGGTGTGAGCCACTCCTCTCGCTCATTCTATACGAAGAAGTGGACTATCTGTAACAAAAGCATGACCTTGGGAGGTGCGTGTGCCAATACCAGTAGCCTGATCATAGATCAAAACATTGGTCTAAACATACATCATCTTCTTGTCAACATCATCCGCTTATCCGTTGTCGGGTCGCGGAAGCAGCAGCTCCAGCAGGGGACCCCAAACTTCCCTTACCCGAGCTACATTTGCCAGCTCTGACAGGGGTATCCCGAGGCGTTCCCAGGCCAGTGTCGAAATATTTAGATTTAGAGGTGCTAATCCTCATCCCAACTGGTTCGCACTTGGCTGCGAACCGGTCCACTGAGTGCTGGAGGTCATAGACCAATGATGCCATCAGGACCACACCATCTGCAAAAAGCAGCGATGAGATCCCCAGCCCACCGAACTGTAAACCCTCCCCAACCCGACTGCGCCTTGATATCCTGTCCATAAACGTTACAAACAGGATTGGTGACAAAGCGCAGCCCTAACGGAGGCCAACCCCCACCTGGAACGAATGCGACTTACTACCGAGAAGCCCAACACAGCTCTCACTTTGTATGTACAGGAAGGGACCTCTTCACCCCATACTCCCACAGCACCTCCCAGAGTATCTCCCGGGGGACCTGGTCATATGCCTTCTCCAGATCCACAAAGCACATGTAGACCGGATGTGCATATTCCCTGGCCCCCTCCAGGATCCTTGCAAGAGTAAAGAGCTGGTCGGTTGTTCCACAACCATCACGGAATCCGCATTGTTCCTCTTCAATCGGAGGTTCGACTATCTGCCGAACCCTCCTTTCCAACACCTTTGAGTAGACTTTCCCAGGGAGGTTGATTAGTGTGATACCCCTATAATTGGCACACACCCTCTGGTCTCCCTTTTTGAACACGGGAACCACCACCCCGGTCCGCCAGTCCTTAGGCACTGCCCCTGACTCCCACGCAATGTTGAAGAGGTGTGTCATCCAAGACATCCCCTCCACATCCAAAGCTTTTATCATTTCTGGACGAATCTCGGAGGTCACAGCAAGCTTTGCCACTGTGTAGCTGTTTAACTACATCAGTGACTTCTGGGAGGGAGATTGACCATGCTTCCCCATCAGCCTCCAGCTCTGCCTCTACTAAAGAGGATGTGTTAGTGGGATTTAGGAGTTCCTCAAAGTGTTCCTTACATAGCCCAATTATCTCCTCAGTTGAGGTCAATAGTGTTCCATCCTTACTGTACAAAGCTTGGATGGTTACCCGATTCCCCCTCCTGAGGTGGCGGACGGTTTTCCAGAAACACCTTGGTGCCGACCGAAAGTCCTTCCCCATGGCTTCCCTGAACTCCATCCACACCCTCTGTTTTGCCTCTTTCACTGCTGAGGTCACAGCTCTTCGGGTCCGCCAGTACTCGGCAACTGCCTCCAGAGTCCTCCGGGATAACATATGCTGGAAGGCCTCCTTCTTCAGTCGGACGGCTTTCCTGACCACTGGTGTACACCAAGGTGTCTTGAGACGGTTACCGCACCTAAGACCGTTAGACCACAACTCCCCGCCGCAGCTTTGGCAATGGATGCTTTGAACATTGACCACTCAGTTTCAATGCCCCCAACCTCCACAGGGATGTCAGAAAAGCTCTGCCAGAGGTGTGAGTTAAAGATCTTTCGGACGGGGACCTCTCCAGACATTCCCAGTTCCTGGTCTGTCCAGAGTCTTTCCCCATCCCCTGACCCAACTCACCACCAGATGGTGATCGGTTGACAGCTCCGCCCCTCTCTGTACCCGAGTGTCCAAAACATCGGCCTCAGATCTGATGACACAATCACAAAATTGATCATCGACCTTCGGCCTAGGGTGCTCTGGTACCACGTACACTTATGAGCATCCTTATGTTCAAACATGGTGTTCGTTATAGATAATCCATGACAAGCACAGAACTCTAACAACAAACAATCACTCGAGTTCAGATCAGGGAGGCCGTTCCTCCCTATCACGCCTCTCCAGGTCTCCATCATTGCCCACATGCGCGTTGAAGTCCCCTAACAGAATTATGGAGTCCCCTACTGGAGCCCAGTACAAGACTCCATTCAGGGTCTCCAAGGCCGAATACTCCGAACTGCTGTTCGGGGCATACACACAAACAATACTATCTAAACATACAATCTAATCAAATTACTGAATTATTTTCCATGTATAAATTAACAATTATGTCAACTTTAATATATGAGTTCATAAGGGGTGTGACCCAATCAAATGCAGGTGGCACAAATGAAAAATTTCTGCCACCTGTGGAAAATGTTAGTCTGGAGCCCTGAGTATGGATCTTACCTTACAATTAAGACTAACAGTAGCAAAAGAAATCTGGTTGTGCATCAGCAGTTTTATTATTGTTTTGTTAGTCACTGACATAGCTTTTGTTTTTGTTACGACACCTACAAAAAATTGCTTTAGAGGACTCTCAATTTGAATGTAGCTGAACTGGAGATATTAAAGCAGGGCTGCTCAACTCTGTTCTTAGAGATCTAGGGTCCTGTATGTTTTCTCTCAAAGTCTAATTTAGCACCTGATTCTAATAATGAGCTGGATGAAAAGTCTAATCGGGTTAGTCACAACTGGGGTTGGAAAGAAACCCTACATGACAGTAGAGTCCAAGAACAGGGTTGGGTGGTCCTGGCCTAAAGCAAACATTCTGGTTAGGTGTGTAATTTTTACCAAACACTGTGTGTCTAATGTACTAAAGACCTTAGGTACTGCAAATAATGTATCCCTCTGACATCCTGACCTATTGAACTCTGAGAAGAGTTCTCTGGTCAATGGGTTAAGTGACCTTCACGATGTTACCTATTGAACTCCCCCTTGAAAATCATTCTCTTAATTTGCATGACTTTTCTCATAGATTTTGGCACAGCGTTACCAGGCCTGGGCATCTTAAGAGAAGCACAAATGCCTCAGCTAAGCCGTAGCATACCTTCTGGATCAGAGAGATGATGCACTGGATGGAAGCCCAGGGAGGGGAGTTAGAGTATCAAGCCAGTCGCATCAAGTCTTGCTAAATCCCAACAGATCGATAGTCTTTAAGGCTTCAGCAATTATAAGCCAATCTTTGCCTTTACACAGTGCTCCATGAGAAGCACACAATGCAGGTGAACAGAAGAAATGTGTCAGTGTCACTGGTTTATTCCAGATCCAGGGCACTTGCTGTCGTTATTACACCTTACCTTGTCTGGGAATCCACACAGAAACCACAGCATGGCTAGACAGTGGGTGACTAAGGCGTTCTGGATTGCATCCTGCTTAGGGCTGCTCTCCTGAATCTCCAGCATGGCCCTTAGCATCTGATCTGCTTCCGCCTGCTGAGCTTCATCTGCATGGGGATTAATTACAAAACACATGCACATCTAGGCCTCAGCTTTTTACAGTGTTTATGTGTTTAGGGTGGTTGTCAAGGAGATAACCCGCAACCACCACCAATGAGAATGTAGCCTACAGTAGTACCCAGGCCAGCCATCCTGTGTCACAATGCTTAACACATTAACATAAGGTGAGGTAGACACAACACGGCAGAAATTGGTGACTGGTGATAGCTAACAGCAAGGTCATATTCTGCCGTGGTAGGTAGCCTGGGAAACTACATTGTTGTTAACAGGCTTATTAGTGTCAGAACTAGGGCAGGGCAGCAGCAGAGTGGCGGGGTAGGAAGCTGCGACAGCCAGAAATGTGTCATGAATGGTCTAAGTCAGCCTCCAGCATGTTGATGTAAAGCTGGGCTTTAGCTCTTGGACAGCATGTCAGGCTTACGATGCTAAATTTAGTGCCACTGACCTTATTTGAATTGATCCACAAGTGTTGCCAAATGCTATTGTGCTGGTGGAGGAGATGATTATGCCTACTGATGTCACCAAGCCACTTTGCACTGGCAGTGATGTTGTTTATTAAGTGTGTGATTGGCTGTTGCATGTGGCACCCCGTAGCCCACCAAATTAAATAGACCAATCAAATGTAATATATCACAGAGGGTGAACACATGATTATAAACACAATGGTTTTGGAAATGCAGTAGTTAAAATGACCTTGACTGAACGAGCTGAGGCTAAATCACCGGAATCATTACGATCAAGTTTCCATTTTATTGTCTTGGTTTGAATGATTTGTCAATAAACCTACCTGCTGAAGAGGCAGTACACACACACTAAACCACAACAGAATGTTTACACTCTTCACAGCAGTCCTTGGAATGTATTATTAATATAATATAAAACTATACCCACCAACGGATTGCTCCAGCGTCCCGGATCCTTCAGTACACGTT
The DNA here is from genome assembly GCA_016801105.1 of Esox niger. Classification (NCBI taxonomy): domain Eukaryota; kingdom Metazoa; phylum Chordata; class Actinopteri; order Esociformes; family Esocidae; genus Esox; species Esox niger. Next base: position 33,674 of record JACXGJ010000870.1, on the reverse strand, counting down.
TTCAAGAGTTTGGTAAGGTGAAAGTGCCATGTTCTTGCCACCTGAAATGTAGTCATAGCATTAAATTACACAGCAAAACATTATTTTAACTGATGTTTTAAAGTTGTTACATTAGTTATAATGCTCAAAGGAATTCTCGATGAACGAAATACATGAAAGATCTAAATATTTACTGTAAATTGTGTAATTCATTGAGAACAAAATGATATAACAACAAATGACATTCAATGAAAACCAAAATCAGCAACTGATTGTGCTGGATTCAAACTCACATCAAAGTAAACAATTGAAATCACAGGCTGTTCTAACTTTATTACGGCAACTTATAATGTGACTCAAACAGTATGCTCTCCAGACAAGGTCTGGGCATGCTCCTGATGAGATGGTGGATGGTGTCTAGGGGATGTCCGCCCAGACCTGGTACAGGGCATCAATGAGCTCCTGGACAGACTGTGGCACTACTTGGCGGCTTTGGATGCACCAATATATAACATCCTAGAGGTTCTCAATTGGATTCAGGTCTGTGGGAACGTGAGGGCCAGTCAATGACGTCAATGCCTTTGCAGGTACTGCCAAAACACTCAGGCCACATGAGGCTGGGCATTGTCCTGTACCAGGAGGAACCCAGGGCCCACTGCACCAGTGTAAGGTCTGACGAAGGTTCTGAGGATTTCATCCCGGTACCTAACAGCAGTCAGGTTACCGTTGTCTAGCACGTGTTGGTCTGTGGGATCCTCTAACGTTATGCCTCTGCAGATTATCACTGACCCACCGCCAATCTGGTCATGCTGGATGACGTTGCAGGCAGCAAAACGTTCACCACAGCATCTCCAGATGCACGTCTGTAAACCTGCTCTCATCTGTGAAGAGAACGGGGCCCCAATGGTGGACCTGCCGATTCTGGTGTTGTCTGGCGAATACCAATCAAGCTGTACGTTGCTGGGCTGATAGCACTGGTTTCGACTAAAGGATGTAGGGCCCTCGTGGAGTCTGTTTGGTCAGACCACACCAGTAGCCTGCTGGAGGCCCTTTTGTGTGGCTCTGGAAGTGTAGAAAGAGTAGATAACCTGTCCTGCTGCTGGGTTGACACCCTTCTACGGCCCTGTCTAGCTCTCCTTCCTAACTGGACAAATATTCCTTAGATTTAACTGACTTGGTGTTATACTTTGATGATTGTGTTTCCTTATTTCTTTTAAGCAGTTTGTAATTAATATAGAACTATCTTGTACTATATTTTATGGTGACACTTATTTTACCTCGTTGTATAAAGAACTGGCAATGTCCATCCTTCCTTGTTTGATAAAGACATTGGCCATTAAAAAGTAACCACCACAAGTGACAATGTTGTTCATGCCATACGCATCACTGGCATAGTACACCTGAAAACCAAATAAACAATGTTAAGATATGTAATGCAGCAAAAATGGGAGGCGACTATTTAAATGGGTAGTGTACATGATAAAAAATTCCTCAATCTCCAGTGTCGTTTGGCATGGGGATAGCAAACCAATCATTTTATTGAACGCAGCCCAACTTAACAGACACATATGAGTATATCAAGCCTCTCAAAGTAAGAGTGGTAATCAACAGATGTTTTGGAATACAAGCCGTAACCAGAATTGTAATTAGTCATGCTATGCCTAATTCTAGTCCTAGTTTTGCACTTCTTAATATTTTAAATAAAACCAAAAGGCATTATGTCAGTTTTAACTGCCATAACAGCTCTGTGGTTTTTAGGCACTGATTGATTTGACTCACGTCATTGGCAAAGTGCAACAGCGCGCCCTCCAGGTTTTCTGTGGCGGTGTAAAGGCGACCCAGATTGCGGTGCAGCTGGTGGAGAACAGTGTGACTACAATCGGGTGTCTTCATCACCGTCCATTCAGCCTGAGACATATATTCCTCGGCCTCAGCCAGACTGCCCAGTCCTGGGGGTAGAAGACGAGAGGCGGTTTTTCCTTCTTCAGTACAGTGGAAGAATCTGTAGCCCTTTTGGCCTGCTCTGCAGTAGCTGGGTCAAAGCTCACATCCAGTTTAAAAAGAGATATAAACAACATTTATTTGGAAACATTTCAATTTAAATAAAGTTTTTACATAATATGTAAACACAGTTTTCTACATACATTTGTAACAGGAGTGTGTCACGCAGACAATGATGGAAAACATGTGCCTTGTCCTGTCAAAATATCTTTGAACAGGTAGTTGACTAGATAACTTGTTTTGAGTATCTATTTAGATATATTTAGACATGTGAACTGAAAGATTGATTTCAATAAAACAAGAAGTGATAGTGTAGTGACATGGATTACTAAATCAATATTAAGAATGACCTAAGTTTCTCCAAATTTCTTTCAGACCATTTGCAATACGATTGCAATAAGATAGCTAAATAAATATTTCTCACTGAGTTAGATAACATAAGTTCTCACAAATGTTCTGCCCACCAGATGCTGGAATGTACACAGCTCATGAAAAGGAGTTATTGTCAAGCTATTGTTGAGAATACATGCTGGCAGACAAGCAGGCTAATAATTAATCATTTGGGGGGACTATGATTACAAATTTATGAAGCAATACATTTGTCAAAGAGGGTTAGCCACCTAGTTACTTAATGTCCGCAAGGCGAAGCAGCCTTAGACATCCTCAGATGTTACCTCAGATGGTGATGGTCAAAAAAGTTTTTGCACTGTTACAAAATGGAAAGTCAATGTAAATTTGGCAGTTATTCTTGTTCATCTAAATAAATAGCGTAAATGGGCCCTTAAACCAGTGTATATAAATATGGTCCTACAGATTAGAGGTAGGTGTTTCTACATGTGAATAATGAGAAACGAAAGCTGAATAATATCTTAAGATCATTGTGTAATATAAAAAAGAAGGTGGTTTAGGTTTTCCTTAAAAGGTGCAGAGATTGGGAAGTGGGAAGCTAGTTCCACCATTGGGGTGCAAGGACAGAGAAGAATTTTGAATGGGCTAAGTGGCGGTTAGGGGTGGGACAGCCAGTGATGACAGAACAAAGAGCTTGGGTAAGGATGCCTGAAGCAAGGGATACATTTTACTTTAAGGGCATGAAAAAAATTCAGCAAAATTGATTTATTTTCTACCAGCCAAAACATGTTTAAAAAAAAAAGAGGGATAAAATGTACTAATTTGCAGGGTGTTCTTGTCAAAATAAACATTTTACTAAATTAAACATGGCAACTATCATTTTACGTAGTACCATTGACATCCTGTTCTTCCCAGCCCCTTGGACACATGTTGCCATGTTTGATATGGTCTGTGCATGTGCTGCACAAACAGTCTCAGATACACCTCTACTCAGTAGAACAAAGGGAATTTTACTTCAAGCTGTTACACACAATTTGCTAATTTCAAAAACTCTACTAGGGGTTTGGTAGAAATAAAATTATATTTATCTGCATGTCATTGCGGCAGTAAATGGCAAAACACAAAAAAACATCCTTCAGTTTTCTGATAACTGAAGGATTGACACATTCTCTCTACATCACAGACCCTCTGACACAGCCTCCTGGCCCTGGCCCTCGCACACACAAACACGCACCTTGTCCATTATATACTGTACACCCACAAACTACTCTTGTCTTTTTCTCAGACATACAACATTCTCTCTGCCTTTATCTCTCTCACAGACACGTCACCAGAGCCCAGGCTGACATTTGATTGATTAGTCTTGTTAACCAATTAAAGCGCAACTGATTAACAAGTATGTATTGACCTAAAACCTCAGGGAAAATCTGACTACATAGAGAGTGGACATACATTTCAATTGGAAGCTAGAGGATTGAGCAGTGTCATGGGAGATCTTTGGAAGGCTGATCATGAGGCTGGCCTTCGTGGCATTCTGGATAGGTTGCAGAGGTTTGGTGGCATATGTAAGGAGCCCTACCAACAGTAAGATACATGCTGCAGCCCAAAAAACCTTTTTCCATCAGCACAGATAATACTAAAAAAAATGATGCACCAAAATGTCTCCATATCAGTAACTCACTCCTATTTGTTGCACCTAAACCTGACCCTTGCAGCCATTAGCAAGCTGGCATTTTAGCTACAGTACATGGTCACACTTTAATAGCAAAAACATCTACACTGGTTATTTAACTAATATAGGTTTGGTATATATGAGGGTTGAGAAATAAAATGACGTATGACCAATTTGGCAGACAAATCTAGTGTGTGACTAAAATGTCAAACCCAGCGGAGTTCTCCATTTACCAGATGTTTCAGTCCTAGTCTAGGCTCAATCTGTGCCTGCAAAACGTAAGCAGGTTTAGCTTGTGTTACATCTATCTTGTGTTACAATAATCTCCCGTCTCCTCTACTACTACCATTAAATGAAAATTGTAAATACAGTAGAAACTCAAAGCAGCATTGTAATTGCTTTCATTTCTGCCTTATATTGGTTCTTTGGTAAAAGAGCTTTTTGGGGGGAGTTTTCTCAGTCCTGTGACTCACCCACATTGGCCTCGGCCAGCAGAAGGTATGCAGGGACCAGCTGGGCAGCACTTGGGCCGTAGACATCCATAGCACAGTGCAACGAAAGCTGGGCGGCAGGCAGTGACTCCTGGTACTTCCCCTCAAACAGCTTCTTCTGAGCCACAGCCCTGGAAATCTCAATCAGCTCCTTCTAAGCAAAGAGACCCAGTCCAAATAAAAGTTTGAGATTGAGGGTGTCTGAAATATATAACTATTTACTGGCTGTTAACAGATGACTACTCACTAGGGATAAACATGTCTGACAAACTTTGATTTGGTGGCAGAGCCTAAAATGAAGCCCTGCCACCCACACTGGATTTGGCAGGTGGTCACACAGGGGGACCACTCACTTTTTGGGGAGAAAATCGAAGTATGATTAGCTTCAAGTAATGTGCCATAGCTACTTTCAAAGTATTTCTGCTTAGTTTATAGTATATAGCTGGAATATGAATCTCGTATAATGTTATCTGACCAGGCACAGCGGTGCGAACACCAGAATCTGCACATTGTAACCTAAGTGGAGTGGTTTTAGATCCCCAAAATGTTTGTTTAAACTGCAACATTTTCTTTTTAAACTAAAAGTCTTCAGCATTCAAGAAGGCCATGAGCTTCATGCAGGACAATGCTCCATCACATGCATCTAAGTGCCTTCGTGATGGAAAACAAGTATTTGATACACTGCTGATTTTGCAGGTTTTCCTACTTACAAAGCATGTAGAGGTCTGTACCTTTACCATAAGTACAACTGTGACAGACAGAATCTAAAACAAAAATCCAGAAAATCACATTGTATGATTTTAAAATAATGTATTAGCATTTTATTGCATGACCTAAGTATTTGATCACCTACCAACCAGTAAGAATTCTGGCTCTCACAGACTTGTTAGTTTAGTTATTCTTTAAGAAGCCCTCCTGTTCTCCACTCATTACCTTTATTAACTGCAACTGTTTGAACTTGTTACCTGTATAAAAGACATTGAGACTGTCCACACACTCAATCAAACAGACTCCAACTTCTCCACAATGGCCAAGACCAGAGAGCTGTTTAAGGACATCAGGGATAAAATTGTAGACCTGCACAAGGCTGGGCAAGCAGGCAAGCAGCTTGGTGAGAAGGCAACAACTGTTGGCGCAATTATTAGAAAATGCAAAAGGTTCAAGATGATGGTCAATCTCCCTCGGTCTGGGGCTCCATGCAAGATCTCACCTTGTGGGTTATCAATGATCATGAGGAAGGTGAGGGATCAGCCCAGAACTACATGGCAGGACTTGGTCAATGACCTGAAGAGAGCTGGGACCACAGTCTCAAAGAAAACTATTAGTAACACATTACGCCGTCATGGATTAAAAATCCTGCAGCGCATGCAAGGGCCCCCTGCTCAAGCCAGCGCATGTCCAGGGCCGTCTGAAGTTTGCCAATGACCATCTGGATGATCTAGAGGAGGAATGGGGGAAGGTCATTTGGTCTGAAGAGACAAAAATAGAGCTTTTGAGTCTAGACTCCACTCGCCGTGTTTGGAGGAAGAAGAAGGATGAGTACAACCCCAAGAACACCATCCCAACTGTGAAGCATGGAGGTGGAAACATCATTCTGTGGGGATGCTTTTCTGCAAAGGGGACAGGACGACTGCACCGTATTGAGGGGAGGATGGATGGGGCCATGTAATCGTGAGATCTTGGCCAACAACCTCCTTCCCTCAGTAAGAGCACTGAAGACGGGTTGTGGCTGGGTCCTCCAGCATGACAACAACCCGAAACACACAGCCAGGGCAACTAAGAAGTGGCTCTGTAAGAAGCATCTCAAAGTCCTTGAGTGGCCTAACCAGTCTCCAGACCTGAACCCAATAGAAAATATTTGAAGGGAGCTGAAAGTCCGTATTGCCCAGCGACAGCCCCGAAACCTGAATGATCTGGAGGTCTGTATGTAGGAGTGGGCCAAAATCCCTGCTGCAGTGTGTGCAAACCTGGTCAAGAACTACAGGAAATGTAAGATCTCTGTAATTTCAAACAATGGTTCCTATACCAAATATTAAGTTCTGCTTTTCTGATGTATCAAATACTTGTCATGCAATAAAAGGCTAATTAATTATTTTAAAACCATACAATGTGATTTTCTGGATTTTTGTTTTAGATTCCGTCTCTCACAGTTGAAATGTACCTATAATAAAAATTACAGACCTCTACATGCTTTGTAAGTAGGAAAACCTGCAAAATCAGCAGTTTATCAAACACTTGTTCTCCCCACTGTATATGGACAAAAGATGAACAAAAGAACAAAGACACTGTACTGAGGAAGATTGGAAGAAATGTTCTTGAATTACTAATCAAATGTTTAAAGTGTTTGGATCACAAGGAACAACATTCTTGAGACGCAGACCAAATTAAATGATGCTGGAGGAGTGCTTGACGACATCTGTCAGGCATGGTGGAGGCAATGTGATGGTCTGGATGTGCTTTGGTGGTGGTAAATTGGGAGTTTTATACAGGGTAAAAGAGATCTTGAAGAAGAAAGACTATCGCTCCATTTTGCAAGCCATACCATTCCCTGTGCTCAGCACGTGACTGGAGCCAATGTCATCCTACAACAGCACAATGATCCAAAGCACAGCTCCAAACTATGCACTAATTATTTAGGGAAGAAGCAGTCACATAAGCACACACTCCATACATATACACTCTTGAAAAAGCATGCACACACAATTGTTATAGCTTTTATGATGCTATTTAGACTAAGGTCTGTTTTGCAAAATACAATGACCTCTTTTTTATCTTGGTTTATTTGAAGGAAGTTGTGTGACATCCAATTATTCTCACACACACAAGCACTCATACCTGTTACTCAGTGTTCATTCCAGTTACTTAATTGTTTTTTATTAAAAAAATAAAGACAGTTATGTTTGTCCATCATTTAAAAAAATGTATGTTAAATCACATGTTAGATTTTTGAAAATATTGAGTTTGGGGTCACCCATAAAAAACTTTTCACCTACGTATGTTGTGACCATTTAGCTACAGATATTTTTTTAACATCTAGAGAATAATGTCTGCAAAACCCCTGTTAATTTAGGGAAAAACAAAGAAACTACATGGCATTACTTTTAATTGATATTAAAAAAGTTGTAAGACTTCTGGTACCAGGACAGAGAAAAAGCACCCAACTTCCATTAAGAAACCTTCTAAAAAATAAATACAATTTCCTGAGATTGATCTTAACGCATTTTGAATATTTAAAAATGTGTGATATTTTGAACCATGCTAAAAAAAAGAAAGAATTAAGTGTAATTTTGAAAAGTTATAACATGCAAATAGCACCGATTTGACGGAATGGTCCTTAAGGTCTTGTGTTTGGCAAAACTAGCATTATTCAAACAGGGAGCTAACTACCGATTATTTCTACTATTTGCTATGATGAGCCAAAATGAATACAAGCCTGGTGAGTGTCTGTTTTTTTACTTGTCTGTGCTGTATTTGTGCACAGTGGTGGTCTCTGTCCGCTTGCAGGCTGTGGAAGAGCATTGTGGTGCGGATGGGGATGAGCAGCTGGCAGACCTTCTCATGAATCCCTACCCAGTCAGCCTGCTGGTGATCTGTGTCACTGGAAAAACACGAGACATGGGTTGCAATTCAGTCTTAAGAATAGACTCCTTTCCTTTTGTGCTAGTTGATGCCTGGCTAACCCACAAGCAGGCTTCGAACCCTCGAACCCTGGTCCTTGGTGCATACCTATAACAGTTACAGTTTACAGAAATTCAGTTTTCATATTTTAAGTTTAGGATAACATTTTGGGATATAGTCTAGTCTGCCTATAGTCACACTACCGTTTCATTTAATAAGAAGGCAAATGTGTAACCTATCACATTCCACTATGTGCTATATCTTTTTAATCCCGCAAAGGCATCGTTAATTGTATGCAATTTACATTCACATCTGTAATTTTTCATCTTGCTATTTTCCCAGTGCTTTTGGAGCCTGAGTTTCCTCATGTTTTCTTTTTTGTGGCGCTTGTTCATTCCAACATGTTTTTACTGGTCTGGTTTCAAGGCACGGCAGCCACGTCATCGCAATAACTCAATTTAGCGCATATGTTGGGTCACAAAGCCTGAAGAATTCAGAGTTAAGGGGCTCTTGAGAACACTGAACTGTACTTTCTCATTCAAAAATATTCTTGTGTCTGTAGTATGCAAAGTTGAGCTGGTTGGGATTGCTCTCTAATGCTCTAGAGCATGGCAGTGCTTATGCAGCCTCTTGGCGTGGGGGAGTCTATTAACATGAAAACAGGCAGACAGCTGTCTCCAGAGGTAGTTTATCTCTTGTTTTGAATGTGTAGAATGCTTCCTTGATTCATGGAATTTGCATCCCATTTTTAAATGCAGAGACACATGTCAAGGGGCCAGAACCAGGGATATAACTCTTTCTAGATGGAATGGCTTTATTGGGTCGTCATTTAAAGCTTACCGCTAGTCTAGTGGAAGGCTATCATTAAGTATTTGGATACATTTATAAGTAACAAACTCAACAAAATATGATCGATTTATAGAATATATAGCTGCCGTTTGGCTCAAGAACGATTTAAGTATAGTATAAAGTAGTACAGTTCCTATCACATAAGCTGCACTTCAGTGACCACATTGTCATAAAACGGCTTAGTTAGACATACTTGACATTCTTCTCAAAATACAGTATATTTTTGGAGAGCTAACTTACTTTCCAGCTGTTCTACTAACCACATGTTGACTGAGAAGCCACGTTTTTTCTTATTCAGACTAACCATGTAGCTACCCTAGTAGTAATGTTTGTGAACACTGCTATCTAGTGTTGAAACTGTCAGAAAACGTAGTCAGAAAGCTGTGAACTGCTATGAGTTTACAGAACTAGCAAGTGGTACCTAGCCACATACGTACATTATTATATAGGCTTTTTGACTTTTAAACAATTTAATTTATTGTTTAAGGTAGCTAAAAGCTCATGTGCATGTCTGGTGCAGCTATTCTAGATAGCAAAGTCTACTAGTATAGCCGTGTTACTGCAACTTACCAGTAGAAAGTGACCCGACATTTGGTGCATTGCAGGTACGCCGGTTTATGACAAAGCTCACATTGCTTTTTTATACCTTTTGGGTTTGCAAGTGGATGTAACGTTGACTTAAGTGACAACACTTTTGATTTACTAACTGAATTCATGATAAATAAGTGTACCCTGTCTATTATTGTTGTTCGGAGGCTAAGACGAGTCTTGTTTACATTTTTTTCTTGAATGCTTGAAGTTGCTATGGAAACGAATGTTTTTCCAGAAAGACAACTACATTACATTAATCTGTTTTATCATGTATGAATAGATCATTTCAAAATAGTAATACTATCATCATCGCTGTTGTTAACTGTTAGTTAATACAAAATATTAGGCATGTTTTTAGCACACTGAAAATAAGAAAATGTAAGACAAGACAATTTAATATAATTATTATATATTTTTTATTTGGAAGTTAGAGCTCTAGCTGATAAGTGTGCATATTGCATTTACAAAAATACTTGGATGGTCTACACATTGCAGGTACAAAAATATATTTCCCTACATACATACAGTATACAGCTCTGGAAAAATTAAGAGACCACTGCAGCTTTTTTCCTTTTCAAAAAAGTTGGAACGGTAGGTTTTGGGTGAGAAATAGAAGTGAGAAACTACAAATTGGATGCTTCTGTTCCTCACTCATAACATTTCAACTTTTTTGGAAAGGAAAGAAAAAGGTGCAGTGGTCTCTTAATATTTTTAGAGAAGTATTTCAAAGCAATACAAGTTCTATTATGCAACATGAGGAATATATATTTTGCAGTTGTTATCATTAGCTTCATAAATCACAGATTTACAATAAATAATGGCTTTCAGACATTTTCAGATATAGCTCTATAAGCATTGGGACATAAAATATTTTTTTGCTCCAAAAGTTTATAGACTTTCAGATTTAATTTTAGGGTATTTTTTAACATAGATTTCACCATTTATAAATGACAACACATTTTATACATAATGTCCCTCTTTCGCGGCACAGAAATGTTGGGACAGATTAAAATTATGTCCAAAGCACTCATATTTAGTATTGGTTTGCATTCCGTTTGCATACAAAAACATTTACACACATAATCTCAAATGGAAGCTGAGTATACAGCTCTGGAAAAAAGTGAAGCGACCACTGCACCTTTTTCTTTCCTTTCCTAAAAAGTTGGAAAGGAATGTTTGGAGTGAGGAAAAGAAGGGTGAAAATTAAGAGACCACTGCCAATTGAAGACTTCTGTTCCTCACCCCAAAATTTCCTTTTCAACTTTTTTGGAAAGGAAATAAAAAGGTCTCTTAATATTTTCTAGAGCTGAATACTTTAACCTCATAGCCAAAACCTGTGGAGTTTAGAGCTAAATGAACAAAAAAATCTTCACTGTCCCAATACTTACAGAGGTAACTGGTAAATGCCTGTAGCACTAAATAATGACATTTTTTTGTTTACTGAACATTCTTTAGCAAGAATGTTTTACCCTGTGTCTAAGCTTCCAAAACATACAAATACACATGTTTTATTCAAAAGATTCACCTGTATTGTTTTAATTAAAACATCTATATATTTCAGCTGCTTCCAATTGTCAACAAAGTAACAAACCAATGCATGTTTTTGTAAGTACTTAGTACTGCCCTCTCTCCCCTGGTCACTCTTTCTTACGTAGGTGTATGTACATGACACCACTGATAAGTAGCAGTGGCACACACACCCAGGCCAGTATGAAGCAGTACCCAAAATGTCCCTTGGTCATCCCCTCTGTGGCATGCAGGATCTCTTTGTTGTGCAGCGAGTAGATGAGGGCAGCTGCAAATGCAGTAAGACCTGGATGAAGAAACAACCGGAACCAAGTTAGGAGTCATTCTGTAAGCCAGAACAGATGTATATGCTCCTCTCAGTGCCCGCATCAAACAAACAACACTTCACCTTCACATAATGCTTCCTCAGGTTAACTGGTATGACATACAGCTCCTAAATGTATGCTCCCTGGGAGTGGAGTAGTATTCTCTCTTGAAATGGACATTTGTCATATAAAGTATGTGGTATCCAGAAAAATCGAGTATTTTGTTTTTTGAATAGTATAATCTGTGTAAGACATTGCATTGCATTATACTGTCTGAGGTTAATTGAACAAGAATTCGGATACTCCAGGCTATCGTACCTAGTCTCTTGGTACTCCAGGAAATGTTCATACTAATTTTGCATAAATATCTTTTCTAAAATAGTCTTTAATATGTAATTGTCTATAAAAGGTATTTTGGGGAATATCATAGGTTTCACTAAGCAACTGAAAGAATGCAGAGGTTCTGTCAGTTTTACATTGCTGGTAGTAGATAACCTAAAAAGACAGATTACTGAAATGATACTCAAAGGAAATATCACTAATTTGCCTAAAAGCAACAATAGTTCACATTTCAACCAACTCTGCTCCATTTGCACACGTTTGAATTCCCTTTTGACCGACCAGCTTACAAAATCATTAAAAACTAATATATTTTTAAAAAATCTATAATATAAACATTTCATTAAGATGGCACAATTATTTCCTACATTTATCAGAGCTTGTTTTTTAACTGTGTCAATCCAAAATGACAGGGATTTTGTTGGCCTTCATCTGCAGTTTCTATTTGAACAATAGAAATGATGCCTTCTAGGATATACTTTCAGATGACTTTCAGAAGATTTTCTGGCCATGATTATCCGCCAGCCCGCCTGCCCTCTGCTTGCCTGAGGGTACTTTCTGGAACAGTAGGTCGCTGAGGTGAGAGGGGTCTGCATTGATCCCTCAGGCATGCTTTCTAGCTCAGAGTCATGTAGGAAAATAATGGAGGGCTTGCAGCAAATTAACCTTTCTGTGGACTGTACAATGCATTGTGTTGGACCATACGATTGATGTGTAGAGGCAAGTTAAAATGGATGGATCACTGTAATGTTGTTCTCCCACGTGAGATTATGGAATTGAGGAGGAAATTAAATGATTTAGCCAAACTAACAGCTAAGCACTAATTGCAAGGGGTGGAGGGTGGTGGCTTTTGTGAGATCTGCATGTTGGTTAATAGAATGGTAGGGTCACTTTTGTTGACGCACATAATCTCTTTGCAAAACACTTGGGGCGGAGCAAATCTGAGCCTGGAAACATTTGGACTGTAGTTATCTCTTATGCAATGTAACCATAAACCTAGTTGTGTTTAATGTGGACTGCAATGTCCACTTTTGAATAAAAATCTGCATAAAATCAGTGACAGATATTTCACGTAATTACCTGCAAAGACTTGACATAACCCGGTGAAGTAAAACAGCCCTCCTTTGGACAATGTGAAGAGCTGCCCGAGGAAGACCAGAAAGGAGACAGAGGAGAAGACTACTGACAACACCATCAACACCTGGACCGATTGGAGCCACTCTGTGAAAGAACAAGGAAAGATCACTGAACATATACTGGCTAAAATTGTCCTTTCAATGATTTGATTGTGTAAAAATAAACATTTACCAGTCTCTTTGGAAGTGGCACACAACCAGCTTGCTGTGTCGTTGTCAAGTCTACAGTTATGCCAGAGATCTGAGTTCTCCATTCCATCCCAAACCCACCAATACTAAGAAGGGGCAGAGGTAGAGCATTTTTTCAAAGACCACCAGAAGTCTTTCACTATAACATGTATAATTCCTTATGTAATTAATTAAACCTGTATGTTGGTGAAGTAGATCTCCCACCTTCTCCATAGTTGCAATGAAGAGAATAGCCAGCGTGATAAGGTGCAGAAGGGTCACAAAAATCAACAAGTATGCCATACCTCCGGATCCAGTCAGATAACGGATAATAAAGTGAGACTGAAATGACAGCAAAGAAAGCTATCATTTAACATGCAACATTTACTACATATACATGGTATTTAGCAGTGACTTTTATTCACAGCAACCGGCAGTTCTTAATATAATCAGAAGAGAACCACATATTGTAGTCATAGTAGGTAGATTTGTTCTAAATAAAAAAGTTATAGGACAGGACAACTGGACTTTTTTTATTAGGGGGAGGGCTGAAATGTTTTATTTTAGATATTCTTTGAAGAGATATGGTTTCCAATGTTTTTGGAAGATGGGCAAGAACTGCATTCCTAGCAGCAGGGGAAGCTCACTGTGTCCCAAGACAGGGAAGACCATTGACAGGACGGAGTCCGTGCTGACTTTGCATACCTATGGGACGCACAATAAATAGGTGGAGGCAGGAGTTTTACATAGCCAGGAGTTACCTAGGGGCAGTTCTGCTTTCAAATAAATTTTACAGGTAAGCTCTATGATGGTCTTGTTGTGGATGTAAGATATGACAGGAAGCCAGTAGAGTAAGCAGAGGAGCAGGGCAACATGGGGGAAATCTGGAATGTTGAACACTGAAAGAGTTGTAGTTTTCTGGATAAGCTATGGGGGTAGGATGAGTTCCTGAATCAGGACACTGCTTTCCTTGAGAGTAAAGGTCCTACTCAATGACTGTTTAAGAGCATGGAGTTGATGCCTTCAGCAGTGAGTCAATGCTTTTATGTATTAAACTTATGTCTTGACCCCTTCCCCTGTTTCTCCAGAAAGAAACATTCTAGTAATAATGCCCGGCTACCAACCAATCAGCCTACTCAACACCCAACTCTTCCCTTCCCCAGATCTCTCTCATCAACATTTTTTATTTTACTTTTTTGTCATTCAGCTGATGCTCTTACCCAAAGGGACTTATTAAATGAATGTTTTATTACATATATTTTAGTACTGTGACGCTCCAATGAAGTCCAGGCTGAAAACCTAGCTACAACTAAGCCTGGTTTGTGAGTAACAGCCATTCAGACAGAGACTGTAGCACCTGTGGGGATAATAATATCTCTCCCTGTCCCTAAAAAAAGAGGGAACGCTTCTCAGTTTGAGGAGGAATCCTGTGGACACAGATATACCCTACCTGTTATAAGGAGCTAAGGGCACTATAGAGTCTTGTGACTAGGAAGAAGGGATCATTTATTGCTTCAATTGAGCTCTCATCAAAACACTTTCAATAATTAAAGCTCTGTACTACAGGTCAATGTTAAGCCTGCTTTCTGCACTCATAGTTAAAGACAAGTTACAGTCTTTTGTTTATTTTAGCTCCTAAGTCTCTGCTATTGTGACAGTCACTTAACTCTATTGGTTAAGTCAGTCTAAGCCGTTTCACCTCTCCAAAATGTTCTAGAAAAAGTAGTCTGGTCTGCTTTTGTTTATTTTATTGTATGGAAGAGATGTTGTATATATAAAAAACACAAAGTTCCTTTGTCAGGATTTTTGGCTCTTTAATTTACACCAATTCTGACCATTTTGTTTCTTGTTTGATTAGTTCTCCACAAACATTCACAGTACCTATAGTACTTAAAAAAAAATTAGAATGGGGAGGAAAATGGTTAAATGATCCAATTGGAAACTCGGGATGATACCTGGGTTAACCACCATACTCCAAGACAAGTGCCTTGGGGTCATTTGTCACCACAGGGAGTCCGAACACCCATGAAAATCCTCTCTGAAGTACAGACCACTGGCTGTGTCCCCTATGACTTCAAAATGACCACAATCAGAAACTGGCAAGAAAACATTTATATCAGTATCCCATCTCTTTTTTCTTTCCAAAACACTTGAGAAAATTCTAACTGTATGGGTATAGGTAGTTTAAAGAGGTAGGAAGGGAAGAGGGTTGAAGAGGCAGTGCCAGAAGACAGGAGGGAGTAGAACTTTGAAAGCAGAGATGACAGGATAAGAGATGTAAGGAGCGATAGAAAACGAAGATTGCCACAGCAATCAACATTTAGGAGGGGTCCAGTTTTGGGTGGGCAAGTCATGACTGTGAAATTATACAAATAACCTTTTTAGTTTGGGCTTGGTCAGAACATTTATTTTGAGGGTATCCAAAACAATGTTTTCATTATAGCTGAAATCATGTTGGTAAGATGCTGGAAAGAACAGGAAATTTATGTTTTTGAGTAGCATCGCGTCACAAGCACTGCACCCCTCCCACTCAATGTAAATGGAAAGTCTGAGCTATGAAAATTCAGAATAATCTCTTACGGCCACAATATAGACTGCTTATGAACTCTTTCTAAAACTGTGTGTTTACTGGTTTGTGTCACTGTAACATGCCTGTATTTAAATGACAGTGGAGCTGTTTAAAATTAAAATGCTGTCAACCTATTTCTTGAAGAACCCATAAACTTCTGCTGTTACAAAAAAAAGTTATTATATATGGAAATGCACAGCTTGGAGGAGTCTGATTTAAATACCAAATACAGTTAACAGTAATATATGAAGTAGTTCTGTAATACTGTTATTATAATAATAATTATTGTATTGAAGGGACAAGATAAATTAGCCCAAAAAAGAATAGATGAGGATGAATATCTGTACTGATATTTATCTTTAGGTGAGGTCCAATTTGGGATGGGTAAGTCATGATTGTAACATTATATCATTAAATAAAACAAATTAAATCTGACAGCTGCATGAATTCTTTGATGTGACTGCACGTATTGGTTTATGAGAATTACACTTGAACTTAAAACAATTCTTAATAAAAAAAGCTTTATAACAAGGTAATTCGATTCCATATTCTGTGTTTTATGATGTGAATAATAGTTGTGGTATAACATTTAGAAGGTGCCTTTTATTCCATTATAAATTCTGAATGTACTGTAGTCTTATTGAATATGCATATTATAAATTCGGTAATAGTGCAAAAGATCAGAATTGTCTTAGAAGATTGCCTACTTACCTACGTTTGAATAGTTTTGTTCCTCTGAAACCAACGTGTCCTGCTGTACCACTCTGTAAAAGTTTTCTTTCTGGTGGTCCACTCTTTTCCACTCTTGTCACTGCCCACTCAGTTCCCCCACCCCCATTTTTTAACACTCCATTTTCGAAGTTTCCAGGAGGAGGAATGCTGAAGACTTTTTAAAAAGAAACTTTAAACGCCCATTTCCTTCTGGTTGAACAGAGCTCCCTTTGCTCTCCAGACTACTGCCAGTCCAGTATCACCATCTAAAAAAAGAACTTACCCAGACCCCCACGAGTGGTACAATAACAACCCAGAGGAAAAGTTTTCTACCATAGAAATGTGAGTTTGAGTTAAAAACAAATCTGCTGGGATGATCAGATAAATAAAGTCTGAAAAGTATTTTTTTTAATGAATATATAAATGAAGATATAAATTGATATTGATAGATTGTGTGTTTTAATCAAAAATAAAAACAACCTTATTCCATTAATGCATTTGCTCTAGGTTTACAGATTTTAAAATAGTTTCGGGTTGGGGGGTTCTAGGATTCAGGTTTATAGTACATATATTTTATTTGAGCAATAAGGCCTGAGGGTGGGTATTTAAGGCCAATATACCATGGTTAAGAACATCAAATTTCTTTTATAATGCCTTTTTACATCAACAGTTGCCCTAATGAGCAAGCAACAACAGGAAGTTGATTCACAGTGGCTAGGAAAAACTCCCCACAGGTTTTATATCTAGAAACCTTGAGAGGGCCGGACTCTGAGGGGTGGCCAGTCCTCTTCTGGCAGTGCCTGGCAAAGAGTTAATGACCTGTTTGCGCCCCAACACTATTTTGCATGGTCAAAATGACCGGTGGGTCAATAAATACTGATGGGCTGTGCCCAGAATCCTTAGGCAGAATCCAGATCAACTGCACAACTAGGTAGACACAGACAGGGATGACCATGTGGGAAGTGACAGCAAGAATAATCTGCCAGAGACTGGATCTGTAGCTTATCCAGGGGAAATTTGGACAGAGAAATCTAGGAGTTGTCAGGCCAACAAGTATTGATGCATTGTCCAGGAATCCAACAGGACAGACACTAGAATAATTTGTGTTCCTTGGATAGAAAATGATACTTCTGCATATTATTCAGATTGTTCCTAATCTCCCATCACATCAACAATTATAGGGCATACAATTGGGACTGAGGCAGGACACACTGACCCTATTCCCCAGGCACCACTACTGCAGTAAAAAACTAGAGACACTAACCTAGTCTGATAACCCAGACAGATAACCCAGACATAATGTTTCGAATCCTGCGTGCTGATTGGCTAATCCATGTGTAGTGTCTGAAAGTTTACGTATGGAAAACACAATAGATTTGTATGTGTTCATATTGTTACCGATTAACATGTTCTCTTTATTTTTTAATTGAAATTATTATTATTGAATGGATTAGATCCACATTCCGAACCAGTTCCTTTAAAATAATTGTTCTGATTCATAACTCCCTAAAGGATGGTTTCTCATTTCCCCTTCGTATGGTTTCTCATTTCCCCTTCGTATCACCTGAATGGTATATTCCGTTGCCTAGGTGCTTGTAGAAACAACTGACTTGTTCATGCCTGCTGGCTGGCTGCCGCGGTACTTACGACGGCTGCGCTACTCAAGCTAGCAGTCTGACCATTGACTGAAAGTGGTGGGTCAATAAGTGGTTTGATCGATGTAAGCGTCCAAGATTTAAAGTCGTACATTTATTTACTTGCACAAGTAAGTCGGAAGTTCTTAGCAAGCATTTGTGTCCTCGAACGTTTGTTTTGCAGAGGTTAGCAAGCTAACGTTAGCTATGCTAAGGCTCCGTGATTGCTAACGTGACCTTAGTAACTTAGCTTTGAAGTTGTTCGTCGGCTGTGGGAGTCAGACATATGGTTGATAATTACTTGGAATTTCATCCAAACATCTATTAAGCCAATGATGCACTGCCTATTTTATAGCTAGCGCGTTAAGGCCACTTGTTGAAGGACATAGCCCTCTATAGTCTTAATGGTCAGGACAGCCATTAAGTAGTGCGTGCACACATATGTAAAGTAGCCTCTCTAGTTCAGAAACCCACTTATGTTTGGCAATGTGTTGTATATCTGAAAAGGTTAACCTGATTCACTAATCAATGCCTTGGTGATTAGGTGACAAGTCTCATCAGGTAAGCTGGCTCTGGAATATTCCAAATACACATGGAACAGTAGGGAATCCCTGATGAGAGGGTTGGGCAGCACTTCTGTACGTCTGTAAGTGCTCAAAAGGGAGTTTTATGTAGTAAACTGTGTGGGATTTCTTTCAGGTTAAGGAAAGATCACATGACTATATCCAGCTCACCAGGATGAATCAGCCATTGATCACAATAACCACATGTTGTGCCTACACTACCAAGAAGGTGTACACACATTAACTACAACTTCTCCACAACTGCTCCATTTGGGAGACCCCATCATTAGTAAAATAAGCAGTCCTAATCAATTACATCCGCAGCTTATTGTGATTGTTTGCGTTTTCCATGCTGATTTTTTTTTCTTTCTTTCAGGTGACTAATTTAGGATGATTTCACTAAAATATATCTGGATGTCGCTGGTTTGCACCAATCCATGTCATGTCTTTTACATCACAAACTTGTCAACAGTGTACCATGTAGACTGTTAGTTACTTGGTAACTTCTTCTGAGGAAACCGGTCATCAATTGCAGATGCCACGACCTTAGATCTAGCTAGTTCATGGACATGGATCATGATGAGGTAAGCTACATTCAACGCTTCATTTGTATTTTGAATATGATTGCCAGATAAAACCTTTGCATTGCATTACATCACTGTTAAAATCAAAATTTTTATCAAGATGGCTAACATAGGCCTGCCTTCATTTTGTTAGTTAGTCAATTGGCCTTTGTAATAGCAAAGTATGACAATTGGCAGTACTTGGCTCTGATAGTTTGTGTTATATAAGAACCACAACTTCCAGAGTCATCATGTGATGTAAGGAAAACAGCACTGTCACTTTGTACCAGTCCTATGCGCCACATTGTTTTTACTATAACAACCGACACCCTGGTGTAGATATGAACGGTGTTTGTGTGAGACCTGATGCTCTGTTGTACCTTGTCGAGCTGTTCTGCTGACAATTGCTTGTTGAACAATATCCAAGTGCATAGCCTAGCATTCTGTTGTACAATGAGCAATCTCAGGTTACATGACTTTCAAGCATAGGGTTTGCATACGTCTCTTTCAAGTGTCCTTCTCCCATGTGTCATAAATTGGATCAGGTTACGGTTGGACATACTGCTTGATCATTTTATCCCATAACAACTTAAAGTAGTGCAACACAGCATTGCATACGGAGTGGGCGTTTCATTTAGCCTAATGCGTCTTGATCTGGTGCTCAGGTCCCTTCAGAGCTGGATCAGATCGCGTTGCGTTTGCAGGAGGCCGGCCTGGCTCCCTCAGCAAGTGCAGAAGATTGTCAGCGGCACCTGTGGCGTCAGCTCCGGCAGTTTGAGGGCGACCTCCACACTGCTACCCTGGAGCTGCACTCGTTGCGTGTACAGCAGGACACCGAGATGAAGGAGGTGAGCCTCCAAGCTCAGCCGACACCGTACTCATCACTCAGTCAGTATGAACAGACGGGTCCGTTCCCACCACAGAACTGTGCAGCTAACCCTCATGAGGTGCACAACACATGTGGTTCTGAAACAGTTGCCTGACAGGAAGACTACACTAAAAACATAGAGTGCATTGTCTTATGACAGCAAAGGGATTTTCAGGGTGCAGCACTGGGAATGAGTGACTACGGATGTTTGTCTGGCAATAGCTGAGACTTACTGTGTATTTACTTGTACGCAATTCACTTTTTCAAAAACCGCTCATCAGAACAATTAACCGTGGGAAGTAGGGCAGCCGATGCTCTCTGCTCACCATGAAGTTTAGATGACTGAATAACTGAAATTCAGAAACCGACTAGGTCCATATAGTCTCACAAAGCATAACATAATTCCTGCGTTGTGTGGAGTGAAATTATAGACTTCATCAAATGTCCATTTTCATCTGGCAACAGGAGTTGAGAAATATTATTTATGTCCCCCAGCATGTTAAGATAATGCGACATGTTTGTGTCTTTGAGTCATTTTGATCACACAAAATATGCGTCTTTAATTGCCTTATACCCAGTTGATCTAATAAGTCTAATATCTATATATGTATTAGATCAGTCTAATACAGTCAATAAATTGCTATCAACAAAAACAAAGTTAAATTCTTTCACATATTGTGCACTTTATAATACATTTTACTGATGGTAGTAGAGTTTTAACCATTACAGTTTAGATCTGTCCAATTTAGACATTGGTGCTGGTTAAAAAACTGTTCTTCCCGGTTCTTCATACATCCCTCCTATTGGAGGTTTGCCTCATCCATGGACCATTCTCATTCATGCCTGTCGGTCTCAGGTGGAGAACTATGTGGAACACATCCGTGGTCTACTGGAGGAGCGCGAGGCTCTGACAGCTGACTATGAACGGGACAACCAGCAACTCCGAACAGACATTGAGAAGATCCAGCTACAGCAAGGTACAGGATTTATGCAAGACCAGTGGATATACCAGATTCATGGAATATGTCTTCACTGACACATTATTGTTAGCTCAATGCTCCATACTCATGTTACATCGACAAAACGTTGCTTTTCATTGCTTTGAAAGAAACCTTTTTGTTATATTTGAGCTTTGAGAATTACAGAGGATTTGATGTTGCTTCGATAAACCTCAACTTTTTGAACCGCTATTATTATTTAAATATTGGAACTGTCACTTATTGTTCTACACAGAAACTTTGGTACACCTTTTTTAAATCTGGACAAACAACCATTTTGTTTGTCCAGATTACCCAAGTCCGATAGAAGTGGCTAGGTCACATATGAATTATATCAATATACATATCACCAATAAGTCATTCCGGCCTATATTACGATACATAAACGCTGATAAAGGCAAACAACTAGTAAAACATTATGATAAAACCAGCTCTTGTGACTATGGTTGTGTGATTTAACAAAACCTTTGTGGACAAAGTTTTACGGCCATAGTGGATGGTGACAACATCACTTAAAACAAGTTTGATTGGCACTTGAGGCTGGTGGTCAACAACAGTGCAGCACAATGTGTACCACAGAAACATGCCAAACATGACCTTTATCCAATTTGCCATATTCTATAGGTTCATCATATGGTGGTTAGACTGTTATCCTACTGCAAGAATTGAAAGCATAAAGCAGCAAAAATAATCAAATAGGACATACTCTATTTCCCTCTAGTTTCCTTTGAGAAAGTTGTTTTCTGCAAAGTAATGAGAAAGAGAGGAAAAGGTGTGCATATTCCTTTTCCATACCCCGATTCAGAATGCACACCGATCAGCCATAACATTATGACCACTGACAGATGAATAATCTCATTATCATGGCACCTGAACATTCTGGCCTAAAAGTTGATGTGTTAAAAGCATGTGAGCATCAGAACTGGACCATAGAGCAATGGAAGAAGGTGACTTTGTCTGATGTGGTCCTGCCATTCATGTGAATGTTACTTTGACACATACCACCTACCTGAGCATTGTTACAGGCTGTGTGCACCCTTTCAAGGCGACGGTATTCCCTGATAGCATTGGCCGCTTTCAACAGGAAAATGTGTCCAACCACAAAGCAAAAATAATTTAGGAATGTTTGAGGCACACAACATAGGGCTCAAGGTGTTGACTTTGGCCTCCAAAATCCCCAGATCTCAATCCAGTCGAGCATTTGAGGGATGAGCTGAACATTGGGTCTAATTCATGGAGGCCCCACCTCACAACTTACAGGACTTGAAGGATCCACTGCTAACGTCTTTGTGCAAGATACCACAGTACACCTTCAGAGGTCTAGTTGAGGCCGTGCCTCAATGGGTCAGCAAAAGCCGTCAAAAGGGGGACCTACACAATATTAGGGCAGGGGGTCATAATGTGATGGCTGATCGGTGTATATTGTACAAAGTCATTGCACGCTTTGACGGTGGTCTAACTCTTAGAATACACATTTTATTGAAACATTTTGAAAATGTTGTTTTAGCAACTCCCTTTTTTGCTTTTTTCTAAATCTGGTTGTTTGGTTTCTGATTGGAGAAGCATTGTTTCAAGCTGTGCCGAATTGGCCACCACAACTAAATGAATTTGACAACCATCTGTTTGTATGTAACTGTATGTCAACTTTGTGTCGATTTTGTGTGTACTGTGCCTTTGTTAACTACCAGTAACAGCAGTTTGTTTTAATGTACTTCGTGAATAAGGTGATTCTGATTCCCTGTCAGACTCCCAGAGGAAAGAAGTGGTGGAGATGCTAGCACAAGAGGGCTTGGGTGAAATTGGCCTCAGTAGCCCCAGTGAGCAGGTGGCTTACCTGCTTGTGGAAAGGGCCACTTTGCTGGAGAGACTAGAGGCTACGGAGAGGCAGTTGGACACGCAAAGCCTTACAGGAAACCTCAGGGAGGTTCAGCTTCAGGTAGACAATGTTATAGGTTATTTTTAGTTGTATTACACAATGAATAAATTCTTACAAATACAGTTAATTATGTGCAGGCCACATGTGATTTATGGGTTGTTGGGTTGCTGTGTTAAACAGGAAGAGCTTGATCATATTCGTCACACTATGGAGGAAGAGTTAAGAAAGCAGAAAAAGTATGAAAACATGATTCAGGTAAGCAGGGATAACTGAAGAAATGTGTGTGTAAAACCGAATTTTACTGTGAGTGTTATGGTAGTACCATGTAAAAACAGTAAAGAAAATAAATTTACAGTGCCAGTAAAATGTTTGGTAAGTGTTTGCATACTTGTAACTGGTACTGCATGTGGAAACAGAAACCACTTTATTTTTCAGCCTAGCTAAGAACGTATATGGTAACTAAACTTACATTCTTCTTAAATTCTCTGACTTTATATGTTCCTTAGTGTGCCCAGTAATAATTAACTGGCATTTATATAGTAATTACTTAGCTCTTGGTCAGTCCACTTTTCACCATTTTACTTACTTAATTTACTTAATAATTCTGTGATTAACAGGCTATAATTTGTTCGGTTACTCTATTATAATGAAGAGAATAAATGTTTTAAATGTGCTCAAAGAGGTGTTGAAAAGATGTGAAAAACGATTCATTGTCATTAAGTAATGATAAAGCCACCAGGTATAAACTACCTTGATGTGAAATTGGTAGCATCCTCAGTTGGCCAGCATTTCTGCTATGTTATTTCTCAATACCTAAAACAGAATGTCCAACAGCGTGAATGTAAGCTCAACAAATACCACTATCCAAAAATGGTTAACTAACCTTAGTATTTAGAAAAGCCGCTCAATTGTATATGTGCTTCTTGCACGTATTAAACAGTCTTTGATCAAATACAGTTATATTTTTTAAGAACAGGCTACTGATGTCAGCATGCATATATAGGGAACTCAGCTTTGTACTACAACTCTGATAATTGATGGTTGGCTAAATGAAGTTGATAATACGATGACAGTTGTTCGTTGCGTCTGTATTGCTTCATTCCAGTTCAGCATTTGATGTTATTGATCATCGTTTGTTATTAAAAAGCTCACTTTTCATGTCTTTGCATTGATAAAAAAATATTAATGATGGCCACTGGACTTTAGTTAAAGTTATTGTCTAATATTTGTATGGTTAGGTTATATTTGGAACAATTACATTATAAAGTACTGTTCATTATTGTTTGGAATGAATGATTTTACTCTTCTACCAGAAATACAATAAGAATATCAGTGCTGGTTGACTGACAAACCTCTCAGTCTACCTCCCAAAAAATGTATATTACTGTATCAATGTTAGTGTACCAAGTTTCATAATCGGATCATAAAGTGAATGACAAGGTCATCCATCTACTGGACTACATAAGGTCTCTTGTGAATACTTCTACCCTTGATCTTTCTACTCAAGGATCACCAGTCTCCAGCTCAGAGACATTGGAAGAAGCTTTTTGGCCTACGCAAGTCCTCACAGAGCACACACAGTGGTGCCCCTGTAGGTCCCCATCTTATCTGCTGTGTCTAACGGTTATGTT
Organism: Esox niger; assembly: GCA_016801105.1. Classification (NCBI taxonomy): domain Eukaryota; kingdom Metazoa; phylum Chordata; class Actinopteri; order Esociformes; family Esocidae; genus Esox; species Esox niger. The sequence goes on along the minus strand of JACXGJ010000870.1, from coordinate 9,237 downwards.
GTACAGTAAATACTCGATGCACCACTGCATGGATCAAGACCTCTGTCCTTTTATAGAGCCATACTAATGTTTGCAAAGCATTCAGGAGCCTGCTCGCAGGGCTAAGCCAAAAGCCTCACTTACTGACTCATTCTTTTCCTTTTAAGACTGACATTCTGAATGGCATGGGCATGGGGATTACTGGGTCTGGTGGACATTGTACGTATTGAGGTGTGTTATCTAATAGACACCAGACTACTCAGTCTCTGCCTCTATGGGCTATGATTTGGGCTTCGATATGAATTTAAACTTCAGTGAAACAAAGGGCCAATAGTTGATTTCGGGGGTTTCAGCTATTGTTCATTTACAGTATGTACTATATCAGGTGTAAATATCTATAAAAATCATATGTTTTTGACAAAAATGCATTCATTCTGACTTCTAACAAACACATGGTTTCTTGACTATATTCTTTCTTCTCCATCTCTCAGGTCAAAAACGAGGAGGTATCTCAGGAGCGCTCCAAGCACCAGCGGCTGGAGAGGGATCTGGAGGAGGCATCTCAAAGACTTGACATGGCCCACGAGGACATCCGCAGATTGAAAGACGAGCTGGAATCTGCTAAGACACAAGACATGTGTGGTATGATTATACTATATGCACAGACGTGGTTCTATTGATCAAGGACTACCAAATATACCCATCATTAGTGTTATCGCACAAGCTGAAAAAAGCCCACGGTAGTTGCTACAAAATATGACTCATTCATTTTTAGATCATACAGCAAGTTCAATCAACTAATGACTTCATCGGTTAATTGATGTCAAACAATCACTCATTTTATGACGGAAGAATGAAAATAACCCCAAGTAGTGTTTCACATTGGATTTTCCCTTTTAATGCTTTTTTTCCTGAAGAATTTGTTCCCACACATTTCCCACAAGAGGAGTAGTAAGCAGTCAGATCTTGTCTGGTAAAAAGTTTGGGAGCCATGCTATTATGCGACCACAACCAGTCACAAATTGTCCCAACCATTTGAAACAAAACTTTTGTGTAAGAAAACATATATTTTATTACAAAGTTTGTTCTATCTTATCAAAGTGTTTACATCTCCATTTGTTTTTAATGAAATAAATTAGATACAGATGCAAATGTAAAATAATGATTTGTATTTCTCAAACTGGAGAACAATATCACAGCAGCAAGATGCCCACCTTGGATATGTGCATGTCTTTCAGCAGTTCAAGGAAATACATTTGTCTGTTTAATGGAAGTTCTATGGTAGGCTGAAAAGTCATTCCATCTCTTAACATTAGTTTGTAATTAAAATAACAAGGCTATTTTGAAAGTTAAAACACTCCTCCCATGACTTTTCCTAAATAGGTGTATATTACATTGTTCTGTTGTCAGAACTCTAAACTGACCAACTGAAAACTATTTAGAGACTATTTACCTGTTGTTTTGTTTTACCCTGTTTTCCTACTTAATCCGCCAACAGCACACGCCACTTACCGTTGGTACCCAAAGGGTACCCAAATGGTACCCAGGTGCTAATCACCCCTTGCTGAATGCCTGACGTCAATGGATGAATGCGTGATACTCCCGGATGAATGATCAAACCTTGGTTGAATTTGAATAACTTACCAATCATATAAAAGTTCTCTATGACCATTCAAATCCTAATTAGGCTATTATAGAAACATAATACAAATGATTTAGGCTCCTTATCACATGTTACCGTTTTTCAATAGGAGATTCAGCTTATTGTGTAGGCTTATTCATCAAATGTATGTCTACAAATGTAATATGCTAAAAAAGTATTTACTAAACGAAATACCAAGGATTTTATTTAGCAGTCAAAAGTCACCAATTCAACAACGGTATTACAATTTACTGCTTTTACTTCAGTAGAAAAAGCTAAACTAAATTGCTCACACATTCGATCGTCTCTCTCTGAATTTTCTCGGCTTATTTTACTGAAGATTTAAGAAATTGCATACATGTTGTTTACATTCTTTTTCAGTTGTTACATGTACATGTCTATCTTGGGAAACTGGTCTAATCGAATCTAATGAATCGCAATGGAATAGCAATGACGTCAATGGATGAATGGGCGATAGCCCCCTCATCAACCCAGACACAGCTATGCATGTGACTGAAGTGTGATGATGAGGGTAGAAATGGTATATTATCTGAACTCGGTGAGTAAGTCAGACACAACTTAGACACGATTTACAGCGTTTAGTTCACAATGGCGAACCAAACCTGACAATTTGACGCCCTTTCAGCATTGCAGATGCTGCATGATATAGTTGAGATGGAGTCAGATGGAGGATCTGAAATGGATCCTGAAATCGAGGAATGGGATGTCTGGTCTTCATCTGATAACGATATTGAACTGCCACCGCCAATGCCTGAGCCTCCTCGCAATAAAAAGAAATAAACCAATGGCGACCCCAAATGTCACTGCAAGACAGGAGTCTGGATAAATTTGGTTAAAATGTATTTGATCAACTTTATCAATTTTACTTCTGCAAATAGGCTGTAGCCTTTGTTATTTTGTCTTAGAAATGTATCATATTGATAAAGCAACCGTGCTTTAGGCCTATATAAACTTTTCATGCGCATATCCTTTGATTGTCACAAACTTGTCAATAATGTCTCTTATTTTACCTTGTACATCATTAAAATGAAAACTAAAGGATTTACCTTTGAATAGTTGAAGTGTTGAGTAATTTAAATGTTTTACATTTGTAGGGCCAAATAAACAAATTAAAATAGTAGCCTCTGATCTTCAAAATAATCTTTCTGTCAATTTGTTTTATTTAATTTATTTTATATGATAAAAAAACACGTGTTCTTAATTTTCTATTTTTCTATATAGTTTGATGACGACAGTAGATGAACTGATGCTCTGACAGGATAGTGACGCTGCGGAAGAGAATGTCCATGCTAATAGGGACGATTCGTATGCTAATAACGCCAAATGGCGTTCGGCTCAAGCGGTTATAGGGGATAAAAAAGGCCTGGCGGGTCTAGAGTTAAGCAGCATTTTTTTTAAGGGGTTCTTTTGACAATACCTGTCTGTTTACAGATATGATGGAGATGAAAAAAGTGAAGGAGCACAATGAGAGACTTGAGGGTGAAATCCAGATTCTGAGAGAACGGGTACGCTCCCTGGACTCTGAGAAAAAAAACATCTTACAAATGGTGAGCAGTCACTGAATGTGTAAACCTAAGGATCACTCAGTTGCTAATTTATTCAGGACACCACCCTGTTGGCAGAAATATAGATTTCCGTCAGTGAGTCAGGTGGCTGTGGCTTGCCTGTGTTGAGAACTTGAGTCCAAGTACTTGCAGTACTTGCAGTCCAAGTACCTTCCCTATAGCTAACCCTACCAGTCTTGTTAGCTATCGTTTGAGAAAATTCACACCTGTAGTATTGGCGTTAATAGTATGTGGCAACTACAGTCTACTATGTTTGCCTCTCTCCTTTATCGCCTTGCTCGGCTTTCCAATTTTCCCCACTGGCACGGTCTACAATTGCCTTTTCTAAAATGGCCTGTAGAGCAGAACTCAAGCCCCAGGAGTCAGAACCGACTGCATTCAGCCATAGGGACTCATGGCTCACATTGGACTTGAGCACAGGGACTTGGTGCTTTCATCGGATTATAGGTTAAAAGACTTGAAAAGCTGTGGCTTGCTACTGTATATCGAGCAGGCAGAAAGGCTTCGAAGCATAGAGATATCGACAAATTACCTTTATTATAAAAATCCCTTTTTATATCAGCAGTTGTCACAATGTGTATACAGATACCCAGCTTTAAACCAGAAGAAGCAAGCAACAACAAGACATTGTTGCAGTAGCTAGGGAAAGCTCCCTAGTGTGGTCAGAACCTGGGAATGAGCTTCGACAGGAGCAGACTGAGGAGTGGCCTGTCCTCCTCTGGCAGTGCCAGGTGAGAAGGGCATAAGCTAACAGACGTGCCACAAACAGGTGAATAATGGTACAGCACATTGTTGTGTGGCGTGTTATCTCTGAACAAACAACTTGTCAGGCCTATTGGAGTGGACGACCACACATGGTTTCCACTCCTGTCAGCTAAAAACTATAAGATTGTCCAATGACCTTGTAATCACCAACATTGGCCTTGCCTGGTTTCACAAAATTCAATTGCGTTTAGTGGTCTGCACGGTCACCAGACCTAAATCCAATAGAGCAACTTTTGGGACGAAATGGAATGGGCTGTTGGCGGCATAAATCCACTGCCAAGCAATCTGCAGCAACTGCCTGATGCCAGTGGATCATCATGGACCGACAACCCTGTGGATTACTGTCATGCAAAGGGGTCTGATCCAGTGGTCTTAAAACATTAGGGGTGGTAAGATACTGAAAAAACTGCTACATATATGAATTACTTCTGAGTTTCAAGATTCTTGTCCATAAACAGAAATTGGTCAGTATCCTCTGATGTGGGTACACTCCTCTGAGCAGTCATGATATCGATTCTAGAGATCAGAGTATTGATACAACAATTTAATTCTTTATTTCACAATATTGTATCTGCACTGTGTATATAGTGTTACCTTAACTCATTCTCTATGAACAGTACTGTTGAGCTAGTGCAGTGTGATACGTGTAGTACATGTATGATCCCTTTTATGACGGAATGATTTGTTTGCAATGTCTTTTCTTTATTGTCAGGGAGATGGCGACTGCACTGACCACCCTAAAGGCGAATTGAAACTTGAGGAACAGGAGCCGATTCATAAAAGGTATGGATGCACCCTCACCGCTCCACAATACGTATGGCTTTCTTTGTCTCCCTCCCTTCTACACACTTACCTCCACACAGTCTCTCTCCCTGATTCTGTCACCCCGTCCGCCAGGTGTCACGAGGCCTTAGAGGATGTGAGCTGCCAGCTGCGGGAGTCGCAACGGCGCATGCAGAGGCTGCAGCGGGAACAGGAGGACCTGGTGGAGAGGAACGAGGAGTTAGAGGCACTGCTGGGAGAGGCCCAGAATGCCAGTAAGGAGGAGTCCCAGCGCCACGAGGGAGAACTCGAAGGGCTCCACCGCAAGGTGGGATAATGGGTTGTTGTGGTTTTTGGCCAGGGAATGAGTTCACCTCTGCTGCACGCATGCTGGTGAAAATGTTGTTATGCACTGCATCAGAGGACATCTAGATTTTTGACTCTCTCACATCTGCTCTGGAGTAGTGAAAAGAGAAGGCTGTCATTGCCAACTGGACATTAAGTGCAATTGGCAATTAATTAATAAATAATTAATTCAAATCATAATATAGTGTTTATTTAAACGTCCACTCACAGATAAAAAGCTTAGAAGCAGAGCAAAAAAAGATGAATGACCAGGAGCAACCACAGAAGGAGGGAGTTGTTGTCGGCAGCGAATCGGAGACATGCTTACATCAGGTAAGAAACGGTTGTACTGGCAGTTTAGCGTGAAATTATACAAGTTAACCTACGGGTACCATTTCTTTAGTTCTGAGCACAAAGTGTCAGGCAACTGAATGATTGTTTTTTAAAACCGTTGTTGGAGGCCAGAAAGGTTTGTTGCAGGCACATAATTTGGCCATCACATAGACTAAAACCCTTTGATTGCCAGCTGGGATTTGTGAATTCTCAGAATAGAAGCTGTGCTTGGGTTATAAGTTGCTTTTAATTTCAGAACCGGTGGGGGGATGAAAAATAACAAAAGATTCTTCATTGAACATACATTTCAACCAACTTGGCATTTCATTTCTGTTTTTTTGGTTCTAGTTGACGGGTAGCAGTCAGGAAAGGATGGCTCTGCTGGAGGCTCGTCTGACTCAGGAGAAGGATTGGAGGAAACAACTGGAGGTGGACCTCAGGACGGCCCACGCTGCACTTAAAAAGGACAAAGAGGTAGACTGCAAGTCATGCTAAGTAAATTAAGGGGGTTTGACAAGTTTGAATAGTGTTGCCTCCAATGGTTGAACTGGTGACAGACCTCTCCTTTGAACAGCAGACTTTTCAAAGTGAGTTAAAGAGCTTTCATTATTTGGAAATGCACAATAGCATGATAATTTTTCTTTTGGTTGTATTGCTGTATTTATAGCTGTCATTTCATACCTTTTAGTTTTACAGCTATAGCAGCTAAAGTTAACTTTAATGATAATGTAATACTGTCATTGTCAACTGAAGTCATTGCAGAGAGATGAGAGGGAGCTGAGGAAATTGCGACTAGAGTTGCAGGGCCTGCAAACTGAATGTCAACAAGGGAAAACACTAATCAAGAGCCTAAACCAAGTAAAAGCGGAAAAAGGAATTTTGGAAGAGAAAGTGAGTTGAATTTGACAAATTGCTACTTCTATCTCTTCTAACAGATGCACTATAAGGCCCAGCCAAGATATACATGCAGGTGGCATATGGAAGTTACCAATTTGAAGTAATTGATCTTACCTCATTTTTACCTCCTTTTCTATTGAACAGATGACCAGTGAATGTGTTTTTAATTGCGCTCACAACAGGTGGCCCAGTTGGAGCGTGCTCAGAACCAACCCCCGTGTGACCAGGAGCACCAGACAGAGGGCTGCCGAACCCAAGAGGGCCTTAAGCAGAGCCGGGAGCAGGTGGCGGAACTGGAAGCCATAGTGGAGCGTCTCACTTCAGAGCTCTCCAGGTTGAAGAAAGACAACGGCACATTGAGGTCATTATCTAACTTACTCTGGTCCACTTAAGTCTGGGCCACTTTCAGTGCATTTCCCTCCCCTCTTCTAACCTGGGACTGATTTAAACCTTTCAAGATTGTTAAACGTGTAAGACAGAGCTGCCCATCTGTATAAATAGATTTTGTCTTTCAATCAAGATCAAAATATGGTTATATTTCAGGGACAGACCAACAACTGGTTAATTAATATAGGCCTACTATTTTTTTTTATTTTTTAAACACTAACATTTTCAGTTCAGAAACGCTGACACCTAACTTCCCGAACACTGCATGATTACTTGACCTCATTCCTACTACTATTGCAGAGATTAATAAATAGGCTATACAAATACTCTCATTCAGTAGTAGAAACATTGAAGACTTACTAATTCACATGTAAAAACAAAGCAAGACTGATGGAAGTCTTCAATGTTTCTACTACTGTTGTATATATTCTATCTATACTATCTTTACGTGACCGAGAGATTTACCTTCCCAGCCTCTGATACTCAAGATAATCAACTGGGGCTCTGCGTCTATACGAACCTCAAGGACCACAGTGACAATCCCATAGATTCTGGACCAGATGCTTCACAGATCAGGGCATTGGCCCAACTCTCTTGGAGCAGTGTACTCTTGGAAGTGATTACACTTTTCACAAACTTTTCACAAAAATTTGGACTATTAATATGTTCACCCAGCACAGCCAGAAGAGGACTGGTCACCCCCCTGAGCCTGGTTCCTCTCTAGGTCTCTTCCTAAATTCGGCCTTCTGAGGGAGTTTTTCCTAGCCACTGAAGTTCATCACTATTGTTGTCTGCTCCTTGGAGTTTAAGGCCGGGTGTTGTGTGAAAACACTTTGTGACAACTGCTGATGTAAAAAGGGCTTTATAAAATACATTTGATTGATTGACATAAAGTTGCCAGAGAAAATACAGCTAAAAAAAAGTAAAAAAATAAGGTTTTGAGTGAGGAACCAGAAGCCTTCAATTTGCAGTGGACTCTTAATTGTAACCCTTCTGTTCCTCACTCAAAACCTTCCTTTTCGACTTTTTTTTGGAAAGGATAGAAAAAGGTGCAGTGATCTCTTAATTCTTTCCAGGGCTGTATGTCTGAAAATTAATCCTTCCATTTTAGTATTTAGAGTGTTTCTTGCTGAAAGTCAAGGCCTTCTGGTTGTGTACTATTAGGTTGCCACCAAGTTCAGACTCCTCCCCATGTGTCTTTTGGTCCATTTTAGGGATGAGCTGGTGCAGGAAAAAAGGCAAGCCACAGACCTTCAGGACCAGCTGACTGCGAGGGAGAAGTGGGCAGCAAAAGTAGAGGAGAGACTGGGTGTAGAACTGGTCCAGTTCAGGGAACATTTCCAATTGTCTAGTGAGGCACGGCTGGAGACTGCAAGGCACAAATGGCCTGGACGGGGCACCCCAGATCCAGACCACAACCTCCCCCAAGCAGAAATGCTAAAAGATGAAGGCCTCAATCAGGTACCCTGGAAAAGCATTTATACCGAGACAATAGTCTGGGGGCTTTATCCCAAATAACCCCCTCCCTGCCCCCCCTCAGCCCTTCATTTACCAAAGTGTCCCAAAGCTCAGTGAATGAAGACTATACAAGGTGATGGGCAGGGGTCAGTTTGGCCTGGGGTCTATTTGTTTTTTAGCAAGACACCTGCATGGTGTTACAGGAGGTGTTACATGGTCTTAAGCTGCCAGTGGTCATAGAATGTTATTGGGTTGAAAATAAATGTTGCGGTCCTGAATTGATCCCTAACAAATGCAATGAGATTGAGCTTTAAAGGATTCACAGATTAATGCCTGCCAATGTTGCCTTTATGATGTATTAACGTAATTCATGTAAAATCTTTCTGGCATTTTATCCTTTATTGTCGGGACAGTTGTGGAAGACTTTATCTGAAAGAGCAGTAGGTCAGACCCGAATCCACTATGAGGCAGCACATTTGCACTAGTGGCAGTGGCTGTGACCACCAGAGACACCAACTAAAGACATACCTTATCTTCTGTGTGCACTAAAGGGATGTACACAAGTTAAACATTAGATACATATTTTGTTATTTTGAAGTATGCTAGGTATGTGTAGGAGCAACTGCTTTTCACCTTGTTGGCTTTGACATTAGAACCAGTGACCTTTCAGTGGCTGGCACAACACTGTCGACCACAAGTCCACCCTGCCTCCCCTCTATCCACTGAATGTTTTCTAGAATATAGCAGGCTGTAGCTCAACCTCAGTATGCAGACATTTAAACAAATAGTTTGGCTCATGCTTGACTGGGTGTAATTGCGTCGGTTTGCGTGCGCGTGCGTGTCATGTGTGGTGTGTGCGTTTGCGTGTGTACATGCTGCAATTCCCTACTAGGTGGTTTCACTGAAGTTTGAGCTATATTGTCTGCATGCCAACCAGGTAGTGGAGCGGCAGCTGTCCACTCAGCACCAGCTGGCTCTGCAGGCCCAGGTCAACGAGGCTCAGGCACTCATCAAGGTCAGGACTCAACTTCCACTGACCTTAACTCAACCTCTTTTGAACACCACGTTTATGTTGCCCAATCA